>OZ018390.1:33882601-33982601 GCA_963969525.1 Ontholestes murinus
TGTGTTTTTTTTAATGAAACGCCCTGTATTTTATTGCATTTTTGGATCCTTCGATCAAAATAATTGTGTGTTTTAATAAGCTTTTTATTACTTAAACCTTATGGTTTTTGAAATAATTTGAATTTTGTAAAAATTTAACCTAATTTTCATGTTTCAAATACTTAAAAAGTAATCAAGTTATGCATACCAAATTTACACTGAAATGTAACAATAGATCATATTTTATTTTCCAAGTATAATAAATTTGACATCTTATACCGGGTGTAAAAAAATTGGAATTAAACAAATGAGAACTTTAAATGGCTATAACTTCATTTAATTAAATGGAACGCTATATTTATTAATTTATCAGCAAATGCACGATTTAATTACCTTTCGAAAGGTATTTATATCTTAAATGTTAAGTCTTCTCGTTTTTACAGAAAACGCCAAAATATTGTTTATTGCACCGTTTTAGTACTTTTTAAGTAAACATTTTAATGTATCTAGTTTTCCATCGTATTTAAAAACGTAAGATAATTAATTTAGTCTGTTACTTTAGTTTAAAAAGCCTGTCTTTTGTTGTGTTATTTTGCGTTTTTGTGTTAGATCGTTAGTAATCGTTATTGTTTGAACATCGTTGTTGTATTTAATAGTAAAAATGAAAATTTACACAGAATTTCTTATACTGGGGTTTTTATACCTGACACTTTCTTTAAATTGGTTTAATAGTCTCTCAAAAATGGCTGGCTTAGGGTGATTTCTTTTGGGAAACTTTTAAGTATAAACTCGACAAGCCAATAAACAATTTTGATGACATTCTCCAAGCATAAAGATAATGCCAATACCCCCCTTGAGTAAATCTTCATTTTTACCAAAAAATACAAAAGCGATGTTCAAACAATAACGATTACTAACGATCTAACACACAAATGCAAAATAAGACAACTATAACAAAAGACAGGCTTTTTAAACTAAAGTGGCACACTAAATTAATTATCTGACGTTTTTAAATACCATAGAAAACTAGATACATTAAAATTTTTACTTAAAAAGTATTAAAACGGTGCAATAAACAATATTTTGGCGTTTTCTGTAAAAACGAGAAGACTTAACATTTAAGATATAAAAACCATTCGATAGGTAATTAAAACATGCATTTGCTGATAAATTAATAAATATAGCGTTCCATTTAAATAAATGAAGTTATAGCCATTTAAAGTTCTCATTTGTTTAATTCCATTTTTTTACACCCGGTATAAGATGTCAAATTTATTATTCTTGGAAAATAAAATATGATCTGTTGTTACATTTCAGTGTAAATTTGGTATTCATAACTTAATTACTTTTTAAGTATTTGAAACATAAAAATTAGGTTAAATTTTTACAACATTCAAATTATTTCAAAAACCTTAAGGTTTAAGTAATAAAAACCTTATTAAAACACACACTTATTTTGATCGAAGGATCCAAAAATGCAATAAAATACAGGGTGTTTCATTAAAAAAAACACAACTTTGATACTTTTAGGTTTTTGGGACACCCTGTATATTATGAAAGTAATTTTAAAAAGTAGCCCTAATAGACCCCCATATATTCCCAAAGTGAAACTTTTTGAAAGTCACGTATTTTGGCCACAATATTCCGTGCCGTATAGCGTGAATAACCCTGTATATATATATATATATATGTATTGGCTAATTGTCTTACTATCTTAATTTACTTTAATTTATTGTTTTACCATGTTTATTTATGTGTTCAACCTTATACTATTTTTAATTTATATTTATTTATTACTTATTTATTATGTCAATTTTAAAGTGTCTACATCTATGCTAATTTTTACTGGATTTTTTCTTGTTTTTATTTATACGTGTATCTTAATTCCTATTTATATCATGGTTTATAATTATTTTAATTTAACAGATATATCAATGCGCTATGTATATACATACATTTATATTTTTTGACGTGTGTAAACTTTGTTGTATTAGCACAAATAAATCTCTATCTATCTATCTAATATTTGCCATTTTCATTAGACTCGGAAAAACTCTCTGTGAAAAGGATTAATTGATTATGTAAGTGAGTGGACGAATTATAAGTCGAGTAATATCTTTAATAGCAAAGCCAGGATCTCATCATATCCGGGAGATTTATTTGAGGGTAACTCATTAATAATATCATATGTAATATTATATGTTCATCTACTAGATAGAGATAGAAAGGGGTGCGTTTTTGAGGCACTACTACTGTTGGCAAAGCTTTTGAAATGCTCAGTAAATATATAACAAAGCTGCCGAGAATCGGTAAAAGGCTAATTTTTATAACCTATTATGATAGATATATAAAATTGCCTGATATTGAATTTTTTGTTTATAATATCCCATACTGGTTATTTGGATTTGGGGAATTTATTTCTAAAGAGTCATCGTATTTTTTTGTTTTGTTGCCTGTATTAGTTTTTGGTGATTATTTTAGTAGATTCGACAGTATTTAATATTTTTTACCCAGTGCATTTGTTTGAGTGGGCTAGAGCTATTCAAAATTTCTTGGTTAACCCAGGATTTGTTTTGTTTACTGATATTCTTTTTTCATGAGTGGAAATATTACGTTAAACACAGGAAAAATTTTGTTCAAAAATATTTCAAACATGTCATTGACACATTATTGTTATTAGTACCACTACTGCGAATGCCAAGTGTTAGTGCACAGTGATCAGAACATCCGTATTCAAAAGTGTGACGTAGCATCAAGATTAGTAAAAATGTTATCAATCACTGTCTCCGTATAATGCGTAATACGTGTAGGGGAATTCATTTTAGTGGAGAGGTTATATGACGCCATGATAATAATCATAACAATTAAGTCGCTATTATGTGCATTTAGGTTAACATTACAGTCTGCACATACAAAAAGCCATATTCTTATTTCATTAGGCCAATTCGCCTTTTTTAAGAAATTATCTTTCATGGCTGCTGGTGCTGTAATTTTAAAACTCTTGTAGGTATCGTGGTTGAAATGGTTGTTATGCAAACGTTCCGTAACTGTAAAATTGACAGTTCCAAAATTATTTTTTAGGAAACACTCCATGTCAGCTGTTTTAAAATGTTTACAGTATTTACCTGAGTATACCGTAATAGTTGATGGTGGTTGTTTTTTGTATACAATACCGTTGTTTACAGAAACACAGTTCTGAGTAGTTGGGCTTGACGTTTTGATTAAAGAATTTAATTTTATCATTTAGATAATTTATGATTTGATCTAAATTCAAGAAACATTTTTAGGCATTTAGTTTCCATCTTACCAAGTTATTTATCCTTATTCAAAGTAGCGGTCTCATGCGTATTTGGAATGGCATGTTTGTAGTTCACCCCAACGTTCACCACTGTGTTATTTAGGGAATCCAAAGGGCTGGCAAGTATGTTAGTGTGAGATCTTCCTCTTCCGTGTCACTATCAGATGAACTGATGGAAATTCGAAGATTGAGGCAGTTCACTTGTTCGTTTTTACACATTTAAGGTTAAGTTAGCCGAGCAGCAAATAATGTGACCGGAGTCATGTACTAGTACATAATTCTTATGCAATAAACGTTTGGGATGATAGTCCAGAGAGCACTTGACACAGGTCACATACTTTTTAACATTTTCTGTTCGAAATAAAGTAGTCTATAGTAACAAAATAAATTAATTCTATATCGTCTATAATCTTTTTAATTTACTAGAAGCTATAAGCAATAAGAGCGAAGCAGTAATGCTGCAGATGTTTTAACAGTAAAAGATATTAATAGATCACAAATTGATTAGTGTTCTTTTTTGGTTCTATAATTTACTTGAATTTCTAATTTCTACTTTTTTCCGGACTATAAGACGCACTTTTTACATAGAAAAATGTACTCAAATTTTGGCTGTGTCTTATGGTCCAAAGAAAACATTAACATATATATTTTTTAAATCCTTATGAAAAGGTTCTAGGGTCTTCGGAACTTTGGCATTTGATAGCGACCATATTGTTGAAGCTACAACTGTCAAATTGGCTGTCGTATTTAGTTTATTATGCCAAATCACAATGGATGTATATAGCATTCAACAAAATGATACACATTTTTCAAAATGTCTATTCTGTTCGGATATCGTTCCGCTCGCCATAATCGTCCTGCAAAGAGGGCTAAATTGGAGTGTACTTATTCAGTAAACAATGAACCAATACCTGTAAGACTAAAAAACTCAAGATCTGCCGAAAATCCGAGGCAATCGATATCGCGTCGTTCACAAGAACTCTGCCTTTCGCAGACCACAACTTGGTGAATTTTGCGACGTAACTTAGGCCTGCACCCGTACGAAATTTAACTAATCTAGGAGCTGAAGGTTAACGACTATAGACAACGACATATGTTCGCTGAATTGGCCGTGGAGCAGTTGTAAACTGACCATAACATTCACCAAAAAAGGCCTATTTCTGGATGAATGGATATGTCAACACACAAAATTATCGCATTTGGGACGATACCAATCTACATGAGCCCAAGAGCGTTCAATGCATCCCGAAAAATTCACTGTTTGGTGTGGACTCAACAGGATGGCGCCACATACCACACAGCTCATTGGATAGTCTGCACGGCCTATTTGAGGGCATAGATATATCACGTGGAGTTGATGTGCACTTACCACCGAAATTGTGCGATTTGACCCCGTTGGACTTTTTCTTGAGGGGTTTTCTTAAATCGGAGGTCTATGCAAATAAGCCACAAATCAAGTTAAAACCTTAAGTGGTTTTTGTGACACGGTATCTTTTTAGTGGTTTTTGTGATCATATATTTTAAAAATATTTAAACTTAAGATTTTAGACTGTAACTTTATCAAAGGCATTCAGAGAAGCTTTAAAAATGCTCTAATTGGACTTAAACGGCCTCACAACTTGTTGCGGTTTGAAAATGATGGTAAACATTATTTGCATTATTAATTAAAAATTGATTAGTTATCTTTATTCACACTATCCTAGGCTATTTAATAGGGCCAAAAACAACCAGGACTGGGACACCTACAGAGGAAAGCTCACTCAATATAACAAAGAAATCCGAAAAGCCAAAAGGGACTCGTGGAGGAAGTTCTGCGAGGAGATTAACGACACTCCGGCATGCTCTAGAATTCACAAAGTCCTGGCTAAGGACGGCAGTGCTGCCAAAGAGGTAGGCTTCCCAAGAAACCGGAAGGAACCTACACAGAAACAATAGAGGAAAGTCTCAAGGAACTATTAAAAGTCCACTTTCCAGCCTCAATAATTCTGGCAGAACACAACAAGCCAGACAATCCCAGCCAGAGACCTAAAAGGCCCGACCGAAAGGACTGGAGATTAGCCACTGAGTTCACAAGACCCACTAAAATTAAATGGGCCATCCAACCTTACAAGTCCGCGGGACCGGATGGGATTTATCCCATTCTGTTATAAATGGGCATAGAGGAATTGCTGCCGCACCTGTCAAAAATCTTCAAAGCCTGCCTGTCATGGGGATATATACCAAAATCATGGCAAAGCGTAAGGGTAATCTACCTACCGAAGGTAGGCAGAATAGCTGACCTAACGCCAAAGTCATACAGACCTATCAGCCTATCTTCATTTTTACTAAAAACAATGGAAAGACTGATTGATAGGTACATAAGAGACGAGATACTGTTAAAAGATCCCTTCAACAACAGGCAATATGCATATCAGCCGGGTAAGTCAACGGACTCGGCCCTGGACGACCTAAACAGGCTCATCACAAAGTCAATGGAAGACAAAGATATAGCCATGACCACATTTCTGGATATAGAAGGGACGTTTAACAACGTCACAACAAACTCTCTCGTGGAGGCACAAAAAAGGAAAGGAGTCCCGTCAAGCCTTTGCCAATGGATCAAGGCCAGCCTAGAGAAAAGGACAATCATATCCACTTTGGGGGGCCATACCATTAGGGCTAAGGCGGGGGGGGGCTGCCCAAAAGGAGGAGTGCTATCTCCACTGTTATGGGCTACACTAGTAGATGACCTTCTAGGAAAACTGTCCAAAGAGGACATCAACTGCCTAGGGTACGCGGATGACTTACCTATTGTCATCAGGGGCCGGTTCGCGGGAGTTATCTCGGAGCGAGCATAAAGAGCCCTAAACATAGTAGACAATTGGTGTAAACAGGAGCGATTGACAATGAATCCATAAAAAACACAAATTGTCGTATTCACAAAAAGACGAGCATTGCAAGGCCGAAAGTCACTGAAGCTCGGGGGTACGGAAATTCCCTTCATAGGGGAGGCAAAGTACCTGGGAGTAACTTTTGACGCCAAAATGACGTGGAGACCACACATCACAAAAGCCACCAAAAAAGCTACAATATCATTGGGCAGGTGTCGCAGAAGGTGTGGGAAAAACTGGGGACTTAACCCTAAATTGACTCTATGGCTCCACACCAGGGTGATAAGACCCATGATAGCCTATGGAGCAGTGGTGTGGTGGACTAGGACAAAGCAAAAGGGGGCGATAGGACTCTTGAGCAGTACACAAAGACTAGCATGTCTCAGTACAACAGGAGCCATAAGCACCACCACAACAGCAGCCCTAGAAGCCATCTTGAACATACCACCACTACACATCTTCATTTAAGGAGAAGCCAGGTCCGTATTATACAGACTGATGCAAGGACAGGCGCCCATAATCCGATCACACGGAAAAACGCACCAATGGCTAGAAGACGAGCTGAAGGCTAACACGATTACAGCAATGCCTAGCGATGCCATGGTGAAAAAATACAATTTTGAAAAGAAATACAAGGTTCTAATCCCACAAAGAGAGGACTGGGTCGAAGGCCAACCTACCAAAGCAGAATCATGCTGGTTTACGGACGGCTCAAAGACCGAAAAAAGGGGTAGGAGCAGGTATATACGGCACAAAACCCGAGACAAAGATTTCTGTCAGTCTCACCAAGGACACCACGGTGTTCCAAGCAGAGGCGATAGCTCTTCACCACTGCACAAGAGAAATAGCAAGACAAGACACCAAAAGTAGGTCAATTGCTATATTCTCCGACAGCCAGGCGCTACTAAGAGCACTAAGCTTCACAAAGGTCGAATCTAAGCTAGTGTGGGACTGTATACGCGCTCTTAAACAACTTGGCTGTCACAAAAAAGTAACAATCACATGAGTCCCATGACACGGAGGACATCCGGGGAATGACATAGCAGACGAATTGGCCAAAGAAGGCTCGTCAAAAGCAGTAATTGGCCCGTAACCCTCTTGCGGAATCTCCAAAACCGCAGTCAAACGATCCATAAAAAGATGGGTGGAGACACAGGCCCATACCTGGTGGACGAACTCACCAGGAGAGACAGGCAAAACAGTTCCTTAAGAAACAATCGCCAAAATTCACGACCGAACTCCTGAACCAAGACAGGAAAATGGTAAAAACAATAGTAGGCCTGATAACAGGACACTGCAAGCTCAACAAACATATGAGCAAAATAGGCCTGGTGGAAGAAGCATCATACAGATTCTGCCTAGAGGAAGAAGAGGACTCGTTCCACATCCTATGTCACTGCGAGGGTCTAGCAAGGATTAGATATCAAAAGCTAGGCACTACAAACCCAAGCGCGGAGACTTATACCCAAGCCCCTCTGGCAGGGCTAATAGGACTAATCAAAGAGGCAAAGCTAGAGCTGGTCATCTGAGATAAACAGGGATCCACAATAGACCTGGAAAGGTCGCGGTGGAATAGGCGCTGGTGCCACCCATACAACATCTAATCTAATCTAATCTTAATCACACGTGCATTAACTTGGATATATTATCACTTCGTGTGAAAATAACGCTTTTCACGCTCGTCTGCGAACGTAAAATATATTTTTTTAGCGTTCTTGGTTAGAAGTCTATCGCACGAGGCGTACGCCCGAGGTTATTCTAATTGCTTCTTGTTCGGAGAGTAAAATTTCCTCGAAGCTTTTCGTATTTTTTTTTAGATGAAATTCGCTATTAAGTTTAGTGAGTTTTGGAGTGAATTCCTACTACCGGCTGGCGCGGCATTTATTTAACCTGCCTTACGCAAATTACTCGCCCTTCTAGGAAGCTAAGTCGGAGCTAAGTCACCACTAAGTCAAAGCTATTTTAAAGTTAATGCATGAATCTAATTAACAGCTAATAAGAGAGCTAAACATTAGTAAGAGCTAATAAGTAAGCTAAAGCAAAGCTAGTTTTAATAAATTTCAACCGCAAGCCAAAAGATTTCCTTTGATTTCGTGTTTAAGAGTAAAAACGCATACCTTAATTTTAACACCATTTAGCCAATTGTCAGGGACTGATTATTGTGATTACGTTAGTTAGAGACATAATACGAGTTTCAATTTTATTTTGTGCATTGATATTTACCTAAGTTAATGAAAATCATACACTAAATTGTTTTGTATATTTAATTTATGTAGTTGGGGTTATTCAGTCATTGCTATTTTCATTGAGATAGTTATCAATAAATTTTAGTTTATATGAAAGGCTTTTTGTTTTAATTTCTAAAGGGCCCACTAAATTAACTGAAAATCGTTATTAGTGTATTTATTGGAATCAATTATTTTAGCCCAGACCGACTTATTTGTTTTTATATTTATTGTTATTGCATAATGCATAATATGTTTTGTCGAAATAAAGATTATTGTATATAGTTTTAGTAGCCAATAAGGATTTATCTTTAATACAAGTTATTTAATACCTACCTTATTTGCAGAGAATATGGATGCAGCACTAGTAAAATTTATGAACACGAAAAATGTTTAAATCAAACAACCTTGACGATCTGTTTATTTATAAATTTCAAATATTATACAAACTTTAAAGTCCTTAATTTAAGTGTTTCTCATTCTTTAAAAACAGAACTATCCCAAATTAAAATTAATGGTAAATGTTCGTTATAAAATTATTCAAAGGTCTTTATGGTAGAAAAATGTATTCAGACATATTTCATATTTCTGTTACCACAAATCCATCCGGCAGTAATGCGTCTCAACTTATAGCCTATCTTAATTAACTAATAATGTCTTTTATTTTAATTTCTGGCAAATAAAACTAACCAGTGGTCATCTGTTGCACCTGCAGATGTATTTTAGGGTATTGACAATCGTCCGGAATTTATGGATAACCTCCTCCTGAAACAAAAGATAAAATGCATTAAAGATAATTGTGCGAGAGACGATAAAATTTCTCCGAATGTTTTCGCCGTAAAACGTAAATCGTCCAATCGCAAATAGAGTATTGGTTTCTTGATATCGCTTATGAATAATATTAACATAAACAGCAATAAAAATATACATCATGTCAATAAATGTTGTGGTATCAACTCTTTGAACTTTCTTCTTTAAATGCACTTTATTTAAGTATCAAACTTTAGATAAGTATAGAAGCCAATAGTTATTATTATTAAATTGTAGTTATAATATAAAACAAAAATTAAATTGTCGAAAAGTTGTAAAATATAAATATTTAACATATATTGATGGGCAGAAAGATATACTATTATTTGTATGTTATTATTAACGATATTATTAAATTAATTCATTACAGCTACTCTGATATATTTCTATTAAAGAAAATTACTAAATATTTTTTTTAATTTAGGTTGAATTTTTATAAGACAGATAGGATTGGATAAACGTAACTGGATATATGTTCGTTTTCCCATTTCTTCCAAAGTCATTACTTATGTACATTAACACCCGAGGCTCCGGTATGTAGCTTCATCATGCAACCAACTTGCGAACTAGATAACGGCCAAGAATCCGCCTATTTAATTTTCCAGGGAGTTTGTTTATAGCTGGAATTTATCCCCTTGTACACATCTAATTTTCCACTCTATTTCTGGTCTCCGCTCGCAACATTAAAAAACATGAAATACTGTCGCCCTTGCACCGCCAAGGAGTAATTGAGAACTTGATAAAATGCGCGAATGTGCAAGTAGAATTTATTTTATGGCCGTTTTGGGTCGCTTGATAAAATTTCAATGGGGCTATTATTTTCATAGTAATATTATTGGGTGAGTGCGACAAGTGTGTCGCTAGGAGTGCTGTGGCATAAAGGAAATGTCGTTGAGGTCGTCCATTACTATAAGAAATAAGGTTTCTTACAATACCGATGTATTTCAGTTTGATTCAATTTGCAATATTTTATAGATATCAATCTCGAGGAATATAAGTTTTTGCCATTAAAATAAAAATATTATTCGTAAATGTATCTCTATTCAAATAAATTCTTATGAAATAAATTTTCAAAGATGCCTTTATAAAGACGGCATATAAATAAATTGTTTGGTATATCATGCGAATAAATATAAAAAGTATAGTTTTATTAAAAGGTAATGTATTTCCTTACAATTGTTTTAATTAATTGAGAAATCATAATTGTAATCGGTTTAATCTAATTTTCTAAATGTTTTCCTATAATTGTTGTTATGATTAGTACTACATATATAATGGAATTTCACCTAGTTACAGCCTCCTCAATCATATTAAGATTAACAATTCTAATCAAACGATAAAGCTACTTATGTCCAGAGATATAACATTTGATATAATCAATGTGCTGATATACGTTGCTTATAAGTAGGATTAAATCAGATATAAGTGCTTGTTTCTTCCTCATAATAGATACAGAATCAATTTTTATGAAATTAACAGGATATATTTGGAAAATTTTAATATTCACTTTTCTACTTGTAAGAAAGCAATTGGACAACAAATAATAAAAATATTGTAAAATTTTGTTCATTTTAATCTAGAATTAAAGATTTTCCTATAATGGATTATTGGTGTAACAAAAATAAGTTTTCTCAAGAGTATTCTAATTTTTAGGTCTATTCTTTATTTTTTATAGCTTTGGTCTTCTTGCTTAAAATCTTCCCAAAACTCCACTATCCTGTCTAAGCATAAACATACTTCTTGCACTCAATCAATTCATCAGCTCGAATCATCCGGATAGTTTATCTATACAGCAAATTTATCAATTTTTTCACATAAATTAAATTCAAATTCAAGACAGGGGAGCAATACCAATTCATTTGTCTTTGTTCTAAATGTATTTATATTTGTTTAGATAAAGGTGTTTTTCTCTCTGTATCTATTAAATATGGATTTCTATGAAAATGTAATGTACACACTTTTGTTTAAGTAAAATAAATAAATTCCAAACAAGCATTTGTTAGAGACGTTTATGTATTGCAATGAGTATTTGTAATTAAATAATCTATATAAAATTGAGTATTTCTATTGAAACCACTACGTTTTAGTAACGGTTATTATTGAACTGATTTGGGTATTTTATATATTTAAGCGGCGCTAATAATTAATTCGGTTAAATATGTAAATTTAATTATGTGTGTATTACAGAATATTTAAATAAATTTCCGCAATATTCGAATTACAGTAGGAGCGTTTTAAAACTAATTATGCACATCCATCAGACTTAATGAAACTAAAATTTTATTAGTTTATGAGCGTTTCAATTACCCACGCACCCCATAAATCACTGGATGAAACAATAAATCTATGCACCAATTATCTCGACAACTATCCATAACTCCAAGAGATTCCCTGCAGAGTCTTTTTGAGATCGATCAGATTCCGCGTCCGCTGAGGACCGGCCGCGTTTTCCATCTTTGGCGTGTCAGATAAACTCACTCACCTGCATCAAGTTGAAGCACATGGCTATCAGAGCCATGCCGAGCATCAGATACATGGAGCAAAATATGAAGCTCAGCTCGATGTCGAAGCCCTCCCCCGACGAATATATCTTATCTCCTGGCACTAAATCACCGAAGCCGATCGTGCTCAACGATATGAAGCAAAAATAGGAGCCGTCCAGAAGGTCCCAGCTCTCGTATTTGGCGAACAACATGGCTCCACCGACGACATAACTGAAAACACAACCGTATAAATTGCAAGGCATGCTGTATGATAAATAAGAACATCTCAGTTTATCACATCGCAGAGTGTAATTTATAAAAATGATATTTTCGCCGTGTTTTATTTTCAATACTCTCGGAAATGCATACGTTTTATTGTAGTTGCAAGCGAAATCATATAACGAGCCTAATAAAATAACAAATATTGATATTTACTATACTTTCTTAGTTACGTGTAATAAGATAATGCCAAATATAAAATATTGTTTCCTTCATACGTTTTCTATTTCAGATAAAATATAAATATTCATATTAGGTTTACACTTGATTTAACATTGTTGTTTAGAAGTGATTGACGTAAATAAAAGGAAACGAAAGGATCTTACCCAACCATCATTGCCAAACATATCGTTACGGGGACGGTGATAGTCTGAGCGTCGAAAGATTCTTCAGACATCTCGGTTACGGCGTCACTTCCGTCAGCACCTTCATAGAAACTGTTTGTTCGACTCCTTCCGGTGCCGGTGTTCTACAATAGAGTAAAGCAAAGGGGAAGATAAGACATTTCTCAGTAGTAAACCGTAAGGATACAAATATAACTTTAAAATATATTACAAATAGTTACTTTGTTTCAATATATTATTTAGTTAATTCAGTATGGGATATATTGGTATCATAAATAATTAGATGCTATATACATTTTATACGTATGATTTTAATAGCTAGTAAATAATACAACTTATACATATATACTTATTGAAATTATTTTATATAATAAAGCTTCATATTACTCAAATATTATATAATGTTCAATAATGAATTCTCGTGAATTTAAACGGACATAGTATTATGCTATTACGAATTGTAATAAATAAAATCAAGTACGAATACCTAATTACGGTAGAACATATACGAACTAAAATCGAAGTCAAGGAACTCATCCCAACTATAAAATGCTTGGGCGCCCAGGAAGTCTTAAATGCATTTAGTGAATATGGCATTACTATGCGTTTTTTTATTGTATCGGGGAGTATATTATAAAATTTAATTGCATGATGTCTGACTCCAGTCTGAGATTTGCTGAGGCTGGTACATTTTGGATAGATGTACGATTTATGCCTCGTGCTGTAAGTGTAAATATCAGAGGTATATTGATAAATGTATAAATGGTTTTTAATATATATTAGGCAGTTCTGACTGTAGAGGCATAGCACGGTTATTACTGTCATATCCCTAAAAGCCTGGCGATAGACCTCGGTGTATCCATAACCCGACATAATTCTCATGACTGTGAGTTGTAGGCTATAGATTTAATGCCTTATCATGGAGTGGCCCCATACGATCATCCCTTAAGACATGTGACTTTGGGTCAAGGCGTATGCCACCCTAAGTATGTCTTTTGAGACAATTCGTGCTAGGTTTCTAATAAGGTAGATATTACAATTGGACATCTGAATTAGAGGCCCAAGTTAAGTGAGAATCCACATATTTACCTACAAATTTGACGGATTAATTCTCATTTACTGTGGGGTTTCTATGAAAGCTGGTGGTTGGTTGATTGACTTTCCTAATTGTTACTGTTCTGTTGCACATTTGGTAACGATGACTTCCCTACCTCTTTGAAAACAAATGGTTCGATTCGTTGTTCGCGTGGTTTGGCTGCTAACAACTCTCCGGGCAGTAGCAACGTTCCTCCATAAACCATATGTGCTGCTGTTGCCATGTTGTCTTCCTTCCAGGCTATTCGTATTCCAAGCAAAACGAAGAGTAGTGCATCGATCAGTGCAGCTTTTAACTGCCTATGGAATCTTTCTACTAGCTATTTTGCTTGTGGGTGGTAAGCCGTCGTCCCTATTCATTTGAAGCCCAAGAGTCGCTTGAATAGTTGTGATTCGAACTGGCGTCTTTGGTCTGTTGTTACTCTGAGAGGTGAGCCATATCTAGCTACCCAGTGCGCGACAAATTCACTGGCAACTTCGCTGTTTGATACCGGGTTTGCTTCAGGCCATCTAGTGAAGCGGTCGATGAACGGTACGATGTACTTCTTCCCTCTCGTTTGTTCCAGTGGCCCGACGATATCTATGTCGACATGGTCGAATTTTTCGAACGGTAGTCCGAATGTTCCGCTGGCTGGTGCGTTATGTCTCGTGATTTTCGTCTGCTGACAAGCTATGAATTGCTTGCTTCATTTCTTGCATTCTGCTCGAATTTTTTGGCCATACGAATCTTTCGGCTACTAATTTCGCTGTAGCTTTTGCTCCAGGGTATGATAATCGATGCACTATCAAACACCTGTTTTCGTAAATTGGTTGTTACTTTGGATCTGCAGGCTTGTATTCCCTTTCGCTAATCAGGTTCTTGAGCTCTTCGTCGTTCTCTTGCTCGGCTCCAATTGTAGTGAAGTCTATTCCTGCTGTCACTTGATTGATTCGCTGAGTGTGTCGGTGACTATGTTCTCCTTCTCTTTTATGTGACGAATGTCTGTTGAGAATTAACCGTTATAATCGAGGTACCGGAATTGTCGTCGTGAACATTTTTCCTACTTCTGTGCAAAAGCGTATGTTATTGGCTTGTGATCAGTGTAGATGGTCCTTCTAGCATGTACTAGTAATGTTTGATCGTAGCGTAGACTGCTAGTAGTTTTCTGTCGTATGCTACGTATTTTTGTTCGGCTGGCGACAGTTTCCTTGACATTAATGCTAGCGATTTTTATGTTCTTTTTTGTAACTATTGCATTGCACTTCCTATTGCGTAATCTGATGCATCTGTGGTAACTGCGAGAGTGGCATTGGGCTGTGGATGCGCTAACAATGCTGCTTTAGAGTTCTCGTGCTTGCATTGGTTGAGTGCTTCCGCTTCAGTTTATTGTATCGGTTGGTTGCTCTTTTTTCCTTTCAACAGTTCGTTTAGCGGTGCTTGACTGTTTACTGTGCTCGAAAACATCGATAGTAATTTCTTATTCCCAATACTTGTTGTAATTTCTTCACTGTTCGTGGTAGTGGAAAATCTTGGATTGCTTTCACTTTGTCGTCTAGTAGTTTTGTGCCTTCTCCGGATACCATGTATCTCAAGATAGCAATTTTGTGCAATCCAAATTTGCATTTGGTCGGATTGATTACCATTCTATTGTCATCTAACCGTTGAAATAGTTGTTTGAGTTGTTCGTTGTGTTCCTCCTCCGATTTCGATGCTACCAAAATATCGTCGACGTATACGTAGCAGAAATATAAATTTCGCAGGATTTCAATCTTTGGAATGTTTATGCTGCGTTTCGTAGTTCAAATTGCATATACGCGAATTCGAAAAGTTCGATGGCTGTTTTTGGTGTATCGTCTTTTGCTATCGGGGTCTGGTGGTAAGCTCGAACTAGATCAATTATTGAAAAGACTTTGCATCCGTGCAGCCGGTGTGCGAAATCCTCGATGTGCGGGACGGGGTATTCGTCGGGAACCGTTCTTGCATTGAGGGCTCTGTAGTCTTCGCAGGGTCGCCATTCTGCATTTATTCATTTTTTTTTCGGAACCAAATGCAGTGGTGAGGACCAGGCACTCTTTGAAGGTCGTGTGATTCCCATCTGGCACAAGCTCCTCTATTGTGCAAGTCGTTTTGGCCTGCTTGAGACTGATGGGTGCTCTGTGCAATGTCGTGTAAAAATCGATAAACCGGATGGCTTGCAGATCCGTGGGAATTCTTGCAAAATCGGGTGATGTTTTTCGCCATTGTCGAGAGTGCTTATTCCTGCTTCTCCCATTGGTTTTATCTGGCCTGTTGCTATGAGATTTCTCGTACCGTCACGGAGTTTTTTGTTACGGGTGTCTGGCAGTAATCCATAATAGGACAAGAAATCGGCGCCTATTATTGCCTTGTGTACGTCTGCTATGACAAATCGCCATGGAAAATTTCTTCGTAGTTTTAAGAAATAGTTGTGAAGATCTAGCGTTTTCTTGCTTCGGAGCTGGGGTTTTAATTGTGCTACCTCGGCTATCACAGTCCTTAAGTCGTCGTTTGTGTTGATTTCGTTGACTGCTGATGCGGTTGTGATGGCTAAGGCGTCGGCTAGTTCTGCAACTTCGTCTATCGGTATCTTGCTTTCTGTTGCAAGTATAGCTTGTTGCATGTTGCTTGGGAGTCCTCTGAGCCATAAGGAATGTAGTAACGAGTCTGGAACGAAGGTGCTTGCCAGAAGCTGCAGGTGTCGTAGGAATTGCGATGGCTTCCTGTCTCCTAGTTCTTCTCGCTCTAACAACTGGCGTATTCGGTTTTCTTGGCTCACGCTGAGGCGTCGGATGAGTTCAGTTTTCAGCTTGTCGTATTTCCCGAGGGCTGGTGGTGATGTTAGTACATCTCGCACTTCTTTGGCAAAGCGCAGCTCCAGGTTTCTAGTTACGTATCTATATTTCGTGTCATCTGTGGTGATTATTGCTAGTTCGAACTGGCTTACCACTTGGTGGTCCCAAAACGGCGGGAAGTATTCTGTTGACTTCTTCGTTGGCCATGTTGCTCACGGATTATTTCTTTGTGCACACTAGCGGATTGTTTTGTTCGGCACACACGCTCGCCTTTTTGTTGAATCACGTCGAGGTCACCAGTTGTTGAGCGTGCGGTTGTGGATTAAACACAACAGAGGTTTTAAAGTCGATTTATTTGCTCTTTGATCGGGCATGCTATGGTGAGGCTGCCGAGACTGTGAGGTGGGTCCGATCGGGCAAACTATGGTGAGCCTGCCGTTTCTCTTACCAGTTGAGATAACCCAGCGATGGTAAGTCAAAGTCTGCCGGTTGAGCTGCATTCCGGTCTTTTTGACTGCTGCCTGTGACCGTTCCGTCGGCTTAATTATTAGGACGTCGTCTGTTGGCATCTTACTAGCGAGCGCCATGGCCGCCGCTACCATTCATCGCCCTCTGTTGGCGGACGTCCTAATTGTGCGCGCCACGCGCGCTGCTATTATTCCGTCGCCCTCTGTTGGCGTGGCGTCCTACTCGCGAACCCGGGCTCCCACAACATTATTAACCTACAGCTGTCTGGAAGTATGTTGTAGAAATACGTAACTGAATTTGATGTGAAACGCAGTCAAATGCTTTTGTCAGGTCAAAAAATACTTCATAAAATTGAGACAGATTCCTCTTCAAAGCAGTCGATCATCATTTCTACAAATTGTAAGACGACGTCCTTGGTTGAACGACCCTTTCTGAATCCAAATCGTTACGTACTACCCTCGTATCCTCAAAGTATGGAATAAATTGTACTTGGAGGATTATTTCTAGAATTTTTGCAAAAACTGGAAGTAAGAAGATAGAACGAATGTTATTGGGGCCATCATTTTCACCATTTTTATGAATAGGGATTACTAGCCGTTTCCATAACCTCTAAGAAAATATTGTTCCTGATGCACAAGTTTAGTAATTTGGTCAAAGCAAATATAATAGCGTTTAGTACTGACTTTATTACGTTAGTACGCAGGCCATAAATGTCTTTACTTATACTATTACATAGGCTAACTATAATATCCCTAACAGCACCAGATGAAACTTCAGTAAATTAAAAATAGTCTTTACAGTTGGGAGGATTACTACACATTAAACTAATTGGGTCCATGGTAGGTTCAGACAATGAATTTATAATTTTGTTAGCGACTTCAGAAAAGAATATGATATTGTTATTTATTATCCTTTTTGTGTTAATAATGTTCAACATAGCTTTTGGTTTGTAGTTTTAATATAGGCGTTATTAGCTTCCCGATTTGACGATTCGATTGCACGCTTACAGTTTAGTTTGTAACGATTTCTAATCTCTTTCATTTCAGGATCTTAGTTTTGGTTATAAAGTTCAAAAATTAGTCATAATGATGGTTGCAACCGTTACTACGTGGTAATTCATAATGAACACTGAATAAAACACTTACTATGTTTTTAACCACTATAATTTATTATAATTTATAAATATATTACAATGTATACGACTTCAGTTTCGACTTTTGAAACTTAAGTCGTACACATTGTAATATATTTATATATTATAATAAATTATAGTGGTTAATTCATAGTAAGTGTTTTATTCAGTGTTCAGAGATTAGGTTTAAAAACTTTCTCATATTCGCTATCTCTTTGGTAAATCATTTAATTTTGAACATCTTATCCGGTGTACTGAATAGCTTTTGAGGAAAAGATGCGTGGAAGTGCTTCAGAAAGATGGATGGATCGTCAGTGAAACTCGATTCTTATGAATCTAGCAATTGAAATGGTTAATAATAATTTACTAGCAGTCGTAATCCTGTGTGATCACGCGTTTCCTTGTATCACGCCTAGATGTCTTAGATACTATATTAAATAAGATTCCCCTGTGATTCGAGATTCCTGTTTCTTCAGGTCGTACTGCTGAGTCGAGGCAATTGGTGCCTATATTATCGATGCAATTGTTTAGGCGAGTCGGGAAGTTAACTAAAAACCTTAAATCATAAATGACTGCAAAATCTACTGTATTGTTTTATTTGGGTATTCATCATTAAATTTTACGTTGAAATCCACCACTAAAAAAAATGTATTGTTAAAATTTAGGTGATCCAATACATTGGATAGAATATATAGGAAGTTATTGAAATCTCCGCTTATCAACCTGTATGCTGTCAGTATTTTATTATTATTAGTTCCAATTGGGTTGATTAAGTTACTTGAAGATAATAATCACTTTAATAAAAACACATACTTAGAACCTTTCTTCAATATTTTACTTTAGATCGATATGTACATTTCGGACACAACGTACATTAATAAGTATTAAATTTGTTTATTCGTATTTATATCAAACCATTGATACTGAACACTTTGTGTCCGAAATGTACATCTGGATCAAAATAAAATATTGAAGAAAAAAGTGTTTTTATCAAAGGTATTACTTTTAATTCCTATAACCTCACAATCCTTCTCCTGGGCGTGACTTTCTAAATTGAATGTGGTATATTCACAAGTAATACCATAAGTGATGGCAATTTACTCGAATAAATTTTGTTTTTGCATGAAAGTTTGTTGCTTAGCGATTTTAATGAGAGCAACTTTCACGAAAAAATCACGAGCCGCCAGGCGAGTTGCTCGAATAAAAATCGCGAATAAGCAACAAACTTGAATGCACTAAAGACAAAATTTATTCCGATTTAATTGTCATCACGAATGGTATTTGGAAAGACTATTCCACGACTTGAAACGAATATCGGTGAACGGTTCAATATTTATGTTAAAATGATACATCTCCTGCATTTTATTTATTTTAGCCGAAAATTTCGACATTGATTAAACAACACCTTCCTTATAATTATTTGCATTTACCTTATTCATATTCTATTCCCAGTCGGGTAGAATCGCGGCAACAGTTTCCATTGAAGTTTTTGCTAAAGGCTGGTAGTTTCTATGGGCGCAAAATTCTTCAAATTGTTTTCAAACACACGATCTCGTTTTAGTTTTATTTTTTGGTACAGAACTTGCCACCGTCGCATTTATTATGGATGACGAAGCCCTACCTAACCTTTTGATTTTATAACCTACTTACAACTGATATAAGTATAACCAACGCTTTTCGCTTTTTTATCAAGGCTAATTCAATTTTTTTGTCGGGAAATAGCTAACTTCAGTTTATTCAGGTGAATAAATAGTAAGTTGGTGTTTATTCACTTATAAATTGACGTGATTGGCTAAAAAATAAAAAATGCCTCATTTTCATTGGCTACGTGCAATAGGAGTGGAATAGTCAATATTATTTCGGATCATTATGAAAACTCCTCCATCAGAAGATATTTTTCGAGAGACATATGTTGCTTACTTTTTCCTCTGCTAGCCAATGCTTACACACACAGAGAACAGAAATATTTAGAAATTTGTCATTAATAATAATAATATCAATTTGTTTATTTTATTGTGTAGTGAAGGTCTCTAATGTTTATATCATAATCGCAAGTTATTTTTTTAATTTGTCGTTGTCAGTAAGCGAAATGATTCCATTGGATTGAGTTTTACATTACTGCTTAAATTCGATGCAATTTACTCAAGCTTTTTCAGTAAGAATTGGTGATGATGTAGCTGGTATCGAAGAAAAGGAAAATATACTGATGTAAAAGTGGAATTTTAAGTTACTTATATAAAAATTTGTAATCAATAAATAATTTTGTTTTTTTTTATTATAAAAATTTAATGAAGTAAATTTAATGCCAATAATAAAATATTGTATTACAAGTATTACATCATAACTTACTCTAAAAAATAATTGCTACTCAGCAAATATCAAATTTGATGTCTGACATGTATATGTACGTGCTGTGGTTAGATATTGCAATATTTAAATATTACATGTAATCTGATACGTAATACACAAAGGGAGAGGAGTACCACATTTAACATCAACACGTGATGGGAATTATTATTGAATGGGTAAAATGAATACATGAAATGTATTCGGAAATGGATAAACGTATTTTAATTGGAATAAGTAAAAAGAGATGTTACAGGAACGGTTTGATTTCAGAAGTACGTGCTTGAATTACGTATTGGTGATTTATAAGTCTAGCCTCGATTAATTGAATATTAGGTACAGATTACTATTAAATATATTGTCTTGACTGTTGCATATACATCGTAATTTAATGCATCTGTTATATTTAGTAGTGCGAAAATTGTACAAGTTAAAAGTACAAGTTTAAAAAGTGATACTTTATTGCTCGAACTAGCGAAAGCCAAGAGGTATTATATAAATAATCACAAAACCCGAAACTGATACTTAATTGGTAGTCAAATATTTAAAAATCGAATTTTGTTATTTTTTTTTTAAATAAAAGACATATTCAACAATAGGGAAATATAAAGGAAATCAAAGTTCGTATTTATAGTTATTAAATGATTATACATTTGAATCCACAATGGCTTACACAATGCTAATATAATTTTATAAATATATAAACATGCTAAATTATTATCATATAATTTATAAATAAACAAAATTCACTATAATATTTAAACGAATATAAAGCAGAATTTAATTTGAACAATATATTCTTTAGTCATATATTGAACAAGTTAAATTTTAATTCTATTACACCTTGTGTGTTCACGCCTTTTGTTTAATGTCTTCAGACCAAATGGTAGATCATAATTAACTTACTAATGATCGTTGTCCCCTGTTAATTTTTCCGCAGCCTCGGGATCCATTCAGGCCGCGACGAGCTTTTAAATCATTAAACCCTCTGCATTGTAAGCTTTTTCTTTCGACAGTATAGACCAGCCCCTAATAAATTAATGATTCCGCGAAAGAGAACAGCGGCAGCTTATTAAATGAAATTAAAGAGATAATTCATTTGCATAATTATGGCTACATCGACTGTTATTATTAAGTTTATTACGGAGGGAAAATACAGAATGAGTTGAATAATTTTGTACGTATCCACTGGATGTGCATATTTGTCGGTATTAAAATAAGCGGAATCGATATTGAAGCGGGCCAAAATTGGCACCGAATTGCATTTTAATTCGCACCCATGGAGTTTAGCTAATGTGCGGAATTTATATATTTTGTTTGAATTATGGATGTAACAAGTAAACCCTGAGTTCCTAAAACGTTTAATTTCGTTCAAAATTTAAAGTGAATGATTTCAACTACATAATTTTATCGTGCTATAGATAATAATAATTATAACAACACATATTGAATACAATATTTAAGTCTTCCCCAATAAAATATGTTAATTGTAACATGTTAACTTATATAATAAAAATATTACACCGAATATAAATATATTGAAATGTTCAGATTGTAAAAGATATACACTGAATGTCAAAATATCAATGTCAATGTCAATTTTAAAACTGTTTAATTAAAGGCCTTATATATTACTTTTTTTGAATAAGTATTTCATTGCGAAAAACCGAGATATTAACAAAAAGTATCTAAGGGCTAATGATATTTAATAGTCTAGGAATATCACGGTAATAGTAACAGTAGTTGACAAAATAGGTAAATAGTTTTTGAAGTAATAGAATTTGAATCTGAACGTAAAAATGCTTAATATAAAGACAGCAGAAAAATTATATTTGTGATCGTTTTAAAATTTTTTTATATCGACGGAAATCACGTTTGGAAGTAAAAAAAGCTATGTGAAGGTATAACACAAGTGGAGCAGTCAGCAATTTACCAAAATGTGTATGACATGCAAGTGTCAATAAACCCTAAATTATAACACGCTTAACTAGTAATGTAATGTATATGAGGAATAAATGACAGACGATAATCTAAAACTATACCCAAGTCATCGACTTTCACAAGTTATTATATTATATTACTGCCCATTGAATATACAAAATTATTAATTCTACCACGACTAAAGGAAATAGAGAGGTATTTATATAGATTAAATTTAGGATTAGTAATTAAACACTACTCCAGTAAATTATTTAAATCAGATTGTAGATTATTGTGGTCTGACAGCAGTAAATATTTTAACATTATCGGCAAACATTAGAAATTTACTATGTTTAATAAAACTACAAATATCATTAATAAAAATTAAAAAAAGGGCAGGCCCAAAATGCGATTCCTGAGGTACCCCAGACGTGACAGCAATTAGTCCAGAAACAAAACTACCCAATTTGACGAATTGGCTCCTTTCGTTGGAAACCCATTTGATTACTAAATCACGAAATTCAAGTTCAAAAGAAGATCAGGATTTTCCTGATCGAAAATTTTGGAAAAATCAGTATAAATAGAATTAACTTGGTTTCCATTTTCGACTGCTTCATCCGGTAAAATAATAAATTAGACGTTGTTGAACTGCCTTCAAAAAAAAAAAACATATTGCTCGTCAAAAATTGTTTACAATTCCAAATAAGGAAATTAATTTATCAAACACTTTTGGAATTACAGACTAAACTGAAATACCTCTATAATTTTTAATGTCACATTTTTGCCATCTTTAAATAATGGATTGGTGAAAGAAGTTTTTCATGAGTGGGAAATATACCAATTTCAAGAGATCTACTAAATAATAAATGGAGTGGTTTGGTAAGTGAGAAAATACATCTTCAAAAAAAAAATAAGGAGGCAGGTCATTCAGTTTACTATTAAACGAGTCAGGTTGCTCGTTCAAGGAATTAAATTATTCAGTGACAATTAGCTGAATTCTTGAAAACATTATTTTACTATCATAATCAAAATTTGGAGCGTTTGTATGGTCATCACTGGAAACACTAAAATAATCTGTAAATAAATGAACACATTTACTACCTGAACAACTTTGCTTGTCGTAATTCATATGATCCGGAAACCCCTCAATATATTTGCATTCATTCACAAAGGACCAGAAAAACTTAGTAATATTCTTAATACATTTTTAGATTTAATTATATAATCATGATAGAAATAATTGCTTAAATTAGAGCATAATGAACATAGTTCCTTAAATGTATTGTAAACAGTTACCAAACAAACAATTTAATCTCTACATGAACCTTCTTTTTAACATTAACTACTTTAACTAGTTGTATAAATTCATAATTAAACCATTTTGGATACTTTTATAATTTATAACGTTTTCTTGGTACGTGCTTAGAAAGAGCTGAATTTATAATACTGTAAAAATATCAACAATAGAATTAATGTTAGATTCTGTAAATATGCAAATCCAATTAATATACCAAAAATAAGCATTTATTACATCTAAATCTGCTGATTTTAAATCATAATAATAGTAATCGGTATTTAAAATTTGGTTTGGCTATGATAAATTAATCCTAACTCATAGGAAATGTGGTGACAACTATTCTCGAACAATGGGTCAGTCGAGTTTTAATTTTCAATTTATTTAAGTTGGAGAAAACAAGGTTTAGATATATCCCATGTTTATTAGGTATATTGTTTAATAGATGCAAGTGATTTAAGCTAAAGCACTCAGAGAGAGCTTGCACATTAGGTGAATTATTATCAGATAATTGATCCAATAAGTTCTATACAGCATTAGACAAATTATAATCACCACAAAAAAAAATATTCAAAATTAGGATAATCTGTTCAACATGTTGTTAATACATTACAAGTGGAGGTGCAGGTGGAATAGATGTATATCCTAGAATAATGTTATCGTTGATTTTAACAAACGAATTTTCAACAGAATTTACAGATGATTCCAATTTAACATACGTTAAATACCTAAGATTTAATTTAATCGCAAATATTTTTTAATGAAAGTTATTATTAATTTAACATCTAAGACCACCAATAGTTTGTAATAAAATAATTAGGTTTTTGAATTACGAGTATAGTTAAAGGTAACAACAGTTGGAGTGCCGTTTACATATCTTTTTGTTAGGTTAGATTCACCCTGGTCTCTCCACGCTGCAAGTTCTTCATTGATAATCTGCAACTGCTTCCGTTGATTATCGGTGCAAACCGCTTAAAACTTAACTCAACAAGTATTAGAGTGCGCACTGATTTTAAAACGACTGATGATCAGCTAAACAGATTTTAACGGATCTCGTTTTATTAGATATTTTTTCTAAATGGACAACTAACTTGGGTTAAATGACACTGCATGTTCCAAAATACTATTAATAGCAGTAATATCCTTCTCTTTTGTTTCTTCAGCCGATCCATGAGGTTCCGGAAGATTAAAACGATAAAATTAGAAGCCCTACGTTGACGTTCTTCAATTTCAATTATGACGCAGTGGAATCCATGCAGGAATTTTCAATTTTTTTGCAAACACCCCTTCAAGTTAATAATTTCATTATTTATTTCCGCCATTGCGTTTCTAAATTCCATTTTTATCAAGCTCGACAGTTCTTCTTTAAAGACAGTGTCCGTTATATAGCTAGCAGATAAAATACTTTTTTATTAGTTTTATTGTGATCTGAGCAGTTGCAACATTTCCATGCCTCTATATTACGTTTCTTTGATTGTTCATAATAATATGATTTAATATAAATACTAGCATCAATACATTCGCGATGAAACCATCTGTCGCATTTTACTTTGTATTTAAGATATTCTGACCCCTGGCTTATGTTCTCTTTGCATTAAAAGCAAGATTAGCCAGATTAGCCTTGCTAAGCGAAAATGCCTTGTGGGTTATAAAAACTCGGCATACAACGACAGGTAGAAATTTGTATTTATACTCACAATAAATGAATTGTGATTTCCAAGCTTTGGGCAATCACAATTTGTTGTAAATTCCACTATATAATCTACATGTATAACTCTATAACGTCAGTCAATTTTAAAATTAAGTATAATAAACTTCCAGAAATAGAAAGGACGAATACAGAGCACAATCGCACACAATTTACTATAACCTTTTAATATTGCTTTATATTTCGAAGAAAATCCTAATGTAAATACTACTCTATACACCAATACAAACGAAATTAGCCGTAAGTAAGGAATATTTTCAAGCGAAAAATATATCGTCCATACAAAATTTACCTTTCTGAAATTGATTTCAGCACACTTTTAGAAGTTTGTTAATTAATTAATAAATAATACTGACGCAGTATATGGTTTCTGAATATTTTAAATATTCTACAACAACAAAGTTTTACCACACCATGGCTTCATCAAGAAAATAAAAATATATAGAGATCATTTAGTTAGGTTAATTGGCACAAGTAGTACTTATAAATGGCCAACGCAAATTGTCACACATAATACCAATTCTTTCCAAATACCATTTGTGATGGCAATTTACTCGAATAAATTTTGCTTTTGCATGAAAGATTGTTGCTTAACGATTTTAATAAGAGCAACTGATATGGAAAAAAATCTGCTGTTCGAATAAAAATCTTGAATAACCAAGAAACTTAAATCTACTAAAAACAAAATTTATTCCGTATACCACGACTTGAATATCGGTGAACGGCTCACCATTTATGTTAAAATTTTTACATCTCGTGCAGTATTTTGGCCGAAAATTTCGACTTTGATTAAAGACACCTTCCTTAAAATCATTTGCATTTACCTTCTTCATATTATACGCCCTGTGGCCCAGAATCGCTGCAAGAGAGTTTCTATCGGTACAGAATTCTTCAAATTGCTTCAACAAAAACGAGATCATGTTCAATATTTTCGTGTTTTTTCTAATTATTAGAGATCATGTTCGTTTGTTCGTTTTTGTTGTATTTTTTGATACAGAACTTATCACCGCCGCATTTATTATGGATAATGAAACGTTACCTAACCTTGCCATTTTATAATTTACTTACTACTGACATAAGAATAAACAACGCTTTTCGCTTTTTAATTAAGGCAAATTCAATTTGTTTGTCGAGAAATAGTGAACTTCGGTATTTTAAGTTGAAAATGCAAGGTTCGGTTTATTCACTTATAAATTGACATGACTGGCTAAAAAATTACCCAAGCCTTCTTGTCATTGGCTACATGCACTAGGAATGAAATAGTCTAATTAAATCAACTGAACTATTTTCTATGGGTTTATTTAATTTACAGGGTATTTGTTAGACCAAACAGTTTGCAAGAATTAGCGGATAGATAGGCAATCTTATGCTTTTTGTCAAACAGTAAACTGTGTTCAATGAATACAATTAAGTACATTAGATACAAGCTAAGCTCTGTACTCCGGTTTTATTTGACTGCTTTGTGATTCATTTAGCTTTAGATAATAAATATATTATTTTTTTAATAGACTACTGGTATATCTCGGCTGGCATTGAAATAAAATATACTGTTTGAACTCGTAATTAAGGCTTGTCACTTCAAAGGATCGCCCCGTCACTCTAAAGCGCCATGGCAAATGTTAACGGTCGCCCTTGTAATTGCTGATTCGAACTAAAGCACTCTCGCTAACTCTAGTTTGGTCGCAATTCTATGCGCCCACCACATTTTTAAAATGGACCAAATTATTAAAAATATATTCTCATTGCTGTATTTTGGCGCAAATAAATAATGAATTGAATTAATATTCATTGTAAATAAAACATTTTCATAGACCTATTACAGTAGCTTGATAATAATATATTGTATAATGAGCATACAATGACACTCATTGCCCACGAGTATGAAATTCATACCAGTGGGCAATGGTCATTGCATGCGAATTGTATACTATACTTTTTCTACGATTATACATATGAATTTAAAAATACAAATATAGATTTCTATTGACTAACATTGAAAAAAAAATTATTTATTAAAAAATATACGTAATATTGATAGTTATAAAATGTTGTTCTTGGAGATCATGTAGATGACAGAACAGCTACAGTAGGGTATGATTTTTTAACAAAACTACTATTACTACTTACCATTATTTTGCGTAAATTTCACCACATTTGCAATTTTAGTCTGACGTGTAATTTCTACTGTCAGTAGCCACGGCTATATGGTTTTTTGATAAAAGTCAATTCAAATATCAAACGTGTATTATAAATTTATTCACATGTTTTTATTATAAAAATCGTTTAGTCTGATTCAATATTAATAATGCTATGTTATTGTGATATCCCTCGCCTGTTTAACTATTATAGCACTACTGCTGCAATATATTGTATATTTTAGCACTAGTGCTACTATATACATAATAAGATAATTTCTGGTGTTTGTTTAAAATTTTACTAACATAACGAAATATTTGATATTTGCCTCATTATTTAAACAATTTATTACTTGTATACAATAAAATATTGTTATATTTAAGTAGAATTTCAAGTAATTTTGACATACCATATGATTATTGGAACCAATCGTAAATGATACTGAGATAAAATATAAAAATCGACCAAGTACTGCGTTAGTATCTAAGTATCAACAAATAAATTATACATAAATGGTACTAAAATTTATATCAGAAAGTGTAAAAAGTGGTTTATTAAGAAATAGATGCGCTCAAAAAATATATTGATGCAATTAAACTGTTTCAAAATAATTGTGCTAATATGTATTACCTTAAATTTGTATACTACTCATTTATACATAGAATATTCAAGTATATCTACAAATTTCTTGAAAGCGATAGGAACTCTGTACTAGAAACAATATAGTAGAAAAAACATACATACAGCCATCGTATATTTTAAAAATTAATAAACACACGCTTTCAAGCCTAATTACTACTACAATTTTTGATGATTATTTTATATATTCGCTGACATTAATTAATTATTTATATAGTTAAATAACTCTAGCGCCTATTCACAACTTAAAAAATAAGAAAATACAAAATTGTCCCTATTTTCAAAACCCATCTTACATACACATATTATAAATAAACACCTGTCATTAAATGACTTGTACCACTATATAGTGGGAAAAATAGTTATTGTATCTCAATTACAAGTCATTCGAGATGTACCACGAAGTGAAAGTCTCTACCATCAAATATTTAACTGTCATTAAATACATTCTGTATAAGAAGATAGTATTATTATCTAGTGTCTCTAATTCATCGTTTATAAATGTTTCGTAATTAATCTTTGCATATTTTGACTAGAATTATTTTCCCAAACTAAATGTGCAAAAAATGTAAAACAAAATTAGTTTAAAATATTACATATACTTCTAAATATCATAATTGATATATTTGCGAAGATATACATTATATGTTTGTATCATATTTCTATTTTTAATATTTTGTCTAGCAACATCTTTACTATCACCCACATATTTAGTTAGTATCAAATAATACTAATTGATTTAATGGTGTTGCGGTAAATATGCCCGGAGACGTCAGTGGACTGTATTTGGGGTGCCCTTAAAGGGGGAATTTCTCCGGCGCGAGGGTGGCGAATACGAGCACTGTTCACTGGGAGGAATTGAATGGTTGAAGGACACTAACCTTGATCATCCCGCTGTTCTGGACGGCTAGAAATCCCTCGCAGGTGGGACTTTAAACTTCTTCCTCGTAGACGTACACGTACGCGAATAGTAGTAGGAATAATTCGTAAATAATGAGCCGGTGGCGAAACTACGCGAGTAGCCAATATGCAAAATGAAGAAACGGCGGAGCCAAGACCAACTTCTCGTGTGTGTTAACAAAAATATGTCTATCTTTATGGCGGTGCCCGAATCTCTTGCTCTTCTTCCGCTAGTGGGTTGGGTGTGTGGGGTAGAAAAAAATAGACAGGCGCATTAAGAGGAAAACGTAAACAGAGATGCGCGCATTTGCCTCCCAATTTTGAATATGAATTTAGTACAAAACAAATGGTAAGATGTTTTTGACAATGAAAGAATCTCTTTTTATATTATACAGTGAATCCAAATTTCTGGCATAGATTAATATGATCTAATAGCTTAAGAGAGAACATTTTAATTTTGAAGAAGGAAGTGGAATCAATCAAATCATCAAACGTGAACATATCAAACTTAACTTCCAATAAGAATGAAGTAGTCGACGAACTTGATTGCTTGAACTTGATGAAAGAAAAATATTAATATATAATAATATAATAACTAAATTACTAGATAACAATACTAATGATGATACCGAGGTTGTTAATAATGTGCTGAGCTCTCTGTGTTCAGGAACAACATTCATGCCCACGAATATGAAAATTTTTCGATTGCAAAATCGATATAAAGATTTAAAGCCTAGGCCAATTAAAGTGGTTTTCAATACAAGAAATTACGCTCAATACTTTTTGCAAAGCAGTGGCATACTACCGATTTATTCAAACGGGAAAGTGAACGACGCGGCAAGAATACACTCTCGAAATTTACTAATCGCAAGGATGAAATTGAAAAAATAATTATTTGATATCGTAATGAAATACCGACAATTATAACTCAAAAAACGTGTAAATATCCAACACTCCCTCACATATCTTAAGTTATACTATCAAAATGTTCGTGGTTTGAACTCCAAGACTTTCAATTTAACAAAATCGTGTTAATAGCTGAACAGTTAGATATTATTCTTTTAACAGAAGCCTGGGTAACGGAATCCCTTTTCAATTCTGAACTATTATAAGAACATTCCAGAAATACGGATGTGGCCGCGGAGGAGTCCTAATTGCGATTAAGTAAAATTTTATTGTAATGAAATTAGCATTATTTATAATTAAATATTGATATAATAATATGTAAATGTGCGCATTAATTTTAATAGTTTTAGTATAATATAAGTTATTTACATTCCACCGCAAAACCCACAATCTAGCTATGAATTGGTTTTTAATATAATCCAGAGAAACTTGTTCTTAGATAATAGATATTAGGTCTTCTGAACTCACTTATTTTATTAATTTTATTTCATGCCGTGAATGATGATACTAATTATCAAAATAAAACATTAGATGTAGTAATTGCTTCTGAAGATCTCCATTGTAACGTTGAGCACAGTATTCTCGTTTCTGAAGGTATGTATCATCTTGCACTGAACATATCGGTGTACATATCTGCCAAACAGAAGAAACAATTCGATTCTGATAAAAAACTTTTAATTTTTGAAAAATGAATTATAATATCTTTTGCCAATTACTGTTGGAAACCAACTTAAAGCCAAAGATCTAAATCCTACATGCTTAGAATTATATAATATACTCCATAATTATTTAAACATATCTGTTCCTTTTAAGCTCAATAAACATAAAAAATATCCACGATGGTTTTCTGCCGAATCAATTAGAAATATTAAAATTAAAAATAATTATCGGAAAGTATCCAAAAAAACGTACTTTGTTATTATAGAACTAAATTTAAACATTATTAAATAATTGTAGTATACAAAGGGATTATAAAAAAATATCTCGATGTAACTGAAGAATCCATCAAAGTTGAAGCTAAGCGACTATTTGACATTATCAGTGAAAGATGATGCAAAATGAGAATACCAGTATAATAATAATGTCTTAAATAACAGCGAGAAAATAACTGAGCCATTTTCTACGCATTTTGCATCAACATTCTCTAACACAAATAGTACATCATGCAGTTTTAGTGATTGAATTGTATATATGACTCCACTTTTATCAATAAAGTCATTTTGATATTTCTTGAATTAGTTTCTCATGTAACTCGTGGTGAAACATTTTCAAAACTAGTCAGATTAAATAAATAAACAGGGAAATAAACCAAGCGTAAATTGTGATATTTCTATAAAAAAGAATTTTAATTTTTCACGCGCAGTAAAAAGAAAATGAAGGCCACTTCTACCATGAGTCCAGATAGCACATCTGCTTTTATTATATTATAAAGGACTACGACATATATTAGAAATACGCTTGGTTCATCTATTCAACTTAATACTAAAAACTGTTTCCCACATTGTTGGAAGTTATTAAAGATAGTTTCAATATTTAAATCTGCTAATGATTAACATATTCAAATCTATCGACCTATATTTTTAATAAATAACTCTGCAAACATTTTTGAATTATTGCTTCATCACATCATGTATTCACACGTTAGAAATATATCACCGAGTCAACATGGTTTTGTAAAGAATAAATCCACGGTAACAAACTTATATACTTTTAACAACATTTTGTCAAATCCCTTGGATAATAGGTTCCGCGTTGATATCATCTACACTGACTTTTTAAGGCATTTGATAAAGTACAACATAGTATATTATTGAAAAAAAGAAACTATTTGGATTTGATAACAACTTGTTTGAATTACTAACATCGGATCTTGATAATTGATTGAACATTGTTGAATATCAAGGAACAAAGTCTGATCAATATATTTCCTTAAGTGATGTATCACAAGGCTCGAACCTTATCCCGTTACTGTTTTTATTATTTGTAAATGACCTGCCAGGTCGCCTAAATTTAAACTGTTTAATGTATGCGGACGTATTCTAAGAAAAAATTAATAATTAATTGGATGAGTTAAGTAATTGGAGTACAGAAATCGGACTGGACTTTAATATCAACAAATGCAAATATATGACTTTTTGTAGAAAACGACAGAATATTGTATTTGGTTATATCATCAATAACATTGGTTTAGTAAGAATCAATTTCTTTAAGAACTAACGAGTATATTATGATACTAAATTGACATTTAATACTCATGTGCAAATAATATGTAAGGAATGTTACAAAACCCTAGCCTTCATAATTCGAAATACTAAAGATTTTAAATCAATAGAGCCATTAATTAGTTTTTACAAATCTTTCATTCGAAGTAAACTTGAATTGCCATTGTCATTGTGTGGCATCTAGCATATAACTTGTATAGAAAGTACAGTGAAAATTCCTTAAGATACTCTACTTGAGGCTCCATAGTAAATATCTCTGTCAAGGATATTCTTCTACTGATCTCCAATCAGAATTCAGTTTAAAATCCCTAAATAGTAGGCGTATTATTACACAAATATTATTTGTTTATAAATTTTATGTTCCCGTAATTGCACACTAGATGTCAGTATTTTATTTAACTAATATTAAAATTCTCCACTATTATAAGTCCGTATTAATATCTATGTGTAATCTACTTATTATATATGTTATAGTGTACATTTATATATATTTAATTGTGGGATTTAAATTTTGAATCAAATTATTTTAAATGTGGAATGAAATGTTAACCTGATTTATATTTTAAGTATTATTATGAAATTAGTTTACTTTTTTTGTAGATTTATTAATATTATTATTTTGTTTATCAAAATTAAAGTTATTTTTTAGTAAGTTATGTAAACTGTTTTAAAAATTTCCAAATATTCTTAAGCAAATTATTAAAAAGAGAGATAAACAACTTTATTAAAAATTATGTTACATTAATTATAAGATAACAATTAAAAATATTCCAAATTGCAAAATAAATATAACTGTGAATAAAATTTTAAATTTGTGGTTTATTTTTTACTTTTTTTACAAACACGAAGAGTTCTTTTTTTATAATTTTTTAAAATTCCAACTCGACCTATGTGTGTATCACTCATTATATATTAGGTAAACGTACTCTTGACCTACCACAATAAATTATCGATTAGTCCAAATCAAACATAAGTTCTGTTCTAGCGTACTCTCGACCAGCCTCAACCTTTTTTATCTTAGCCTGAAATATTCTTGGTCATTCTCTTTAAATAATACATTGACTTAACATAGTCTTACCCCCAGAAAAGAAATAGTTACTATAAACTCAAGACTACACTTTCTAGACCAACTTTCGAATAAAAGTTGAAGATTCGATAATTTTGTTCTCTTTATTTACAGAGAAAAAGTATAACAAGTATTAAAATTAGTAAAATTCATAATTAATTTAAGTTTAATAAAACTAAAATAAAGATACTTTAAATGCATTTAAGAATTACATATATATCTACAAAATATGGTTTCTAAAGAAGGAAATACAAACCAGCTAATTGCATTGCTATTATGACTAGAGATCAGAGAGAGAGAAACAATTACATCTTTATTTATTCAAACATAAATATAATTAAAAGCATTGAAATTTAAGCATAAAATTAAAATATGAGTTAATTTATCCGTTTGAGCTATTGACCATCGATCTTTCTACTCAACGTACTATTCTAATTATCTTAGTTTTATTGTACTATTAAGAGTAATAAAGCACTTATAATCCTCTCTATAAGACAATAGCAATAATTCATAATATTTAAATAAATTACTACATATACATACTTGCCAACTTAGTTCACTGTGATGATCATCCTGATACCCGTACTCCATACTCTCCTCCGCCCTCCTGCGTCGCCGTTCCGCTCGGCGTTTGGACACCCCGGGACATCCCTTGCACAGATAACAGGTCGCATAGATCCATTTGAACGATCGGGCCATAATATCGCCGATGTTGGATAGGTAGAGCAGAAACAGGGGCATGCCGATGATGGCATAAACGATGGTAGCAATTTTGCCCCAAGATGTGCGCGGCACTATGTTTCCGTAACCTGCAACAGGAGTAGATAACAAATTCCGACACCATAGATAATAGTTGTTATTAATGCGGCCGCATTATATTTCAGCCCTGGTGGGATGGGTTATCTAAGAACTGGGGGTGTAGCTTAAGCATTCGATACCATTGCCGATCGTGTGATTTATGTTTATAATCTGAGTGTATGTGTACCCCTTGCAAATCGTTAATTCAATAAAGTTTCAATTTTACATTAAATGACATAAAATACACTTACACGCTTATATGATCTTGAGGTAAGATATTTTTTCTTCAGTAGTATTTAATTGATAATTCGAATAACAATTTAATATAAAAATCGTAAATTAAGTACACTCAAGGGATTAATCAACCCAGTTAACTAGACAGCAGACTTTGAATAAGTTAAGTTAATACCAACTCAATTGATGACCCAACTATTTCTAAAAATTCTTGGCCTACAGAGATGCTAATATTCGAGGTAGTTATTACTGAGCATAAATTATTAACAACAAAATATTTTAATAAATATAGGATCATTTAAATGTCGTGTTTATCGATGTTTGTTTTTTGAAGAGTATATCAATATAAATAACACTGTTATATCCTTTATTTTCACATTATTTCAATGCTTAGTCATTTTGATAAATAAATATCTAAGTATATAAATAAAGTGTGAAGAAATGATACAACAGTATTATTATTTTAATATATTTTTTGCATTCGCTTTTATACAAAAAAATTCCACTACTATTTTCGTGCAATTACAATTTTGAAAGCCATCTGGCAATTGACCCACCATTCACATTATTTAATAGGTTATACTAACTACGTTCTAATTGCAAAAGTTACTAATAATAGATAGCATTCATGGATATGATAATTAAAGAAAATTTTATTTCATTGCAATGATATGATGATATAGACGTAATATTAGTAATTAGTTTTCGACCATCAAATCGCAAATTAATTTTATTCTAATGGTCACTTTTCTGATTTTAGATTCGAAAAACCAGCGGAATTGAACACGTAAGTTGATTTATTTTTACAATATAATTGGAATAATATTTAGATTGCAAATTAAAAGTAGCAGTATTTTATTGCGTAATAACGTTTCCTATAGTCAAGATGTGCAGTTGTAAAGATGAATATTAGCTATAAAAATGAAACATTTTTGAACTAAAAATAATTCAAAATTGTATGATTGTAATATTACTTTGTATAAATTCTTTATATGTATAATAGCTATATTCATCAATACTTTGGAATTAAATTGGATTTCTAAAAATATAAAATATAAAAAGATGATACGTTCAAATTTTTAGAGGAATAGGATCTGGTCTACAATAATCTTTATATTTTACATCATCTAATATTCAAACAGCTTTCTATTGTTTCCATTGTTGTTAAAATATGCCATGTCTATATGCTGCATGACCCCATGTCCATATACGGTATATCAACCTTGATATATATGAAACATGGCGATGGCGAAGTAATATGTTTAATAGCGATATAAAGAAGCAAAATATGTGCAAGTATGCTTCTTGCAATAGAAATTAGAGATGGAGTAAACAAGGAATCCTTTTCTTTTTCCAAAGGGAAAACTTAGAAGCAGCTGGAACACACATCTATACTTAGTGAGGAGGTTGTTAAAGAGCCAGAAGAAACTACTGAAACTTTCTACCTTAAGAAACTGGTCTAGAAGCAAGAAGAGAAATCCCCCATTTTGCAACAAAATAATAAGGGTTTGCTAAAAATGAATTCCTATTTATTATTAAGGTTAGAAATATTGGAAAAAATAAAAAAGACACTAATACTGCCAAAAATAAAAATAAGATTCCTATAAAATCTACAAAAATCAATTTAACGGAATCTGCACAATATGAGCCAAACAAATAAAATAATGTACTGGAGAAAACAACGAGAGAAGAAAAATTCAATTCTGATAATGCACGCCCAGAAGAGGAATGTAAAACGGTTTTGAGACTAGGAAACCGAACCAAAAACGTAATGCATGGGATCAGAGAAATTCCTCCATATGATGCAGTAAAAGGTATGAAACGTAGAGCACACCTACAGTTTGGACATAAAAACCACTGAAGCGTCTTTGTCGCAATTCTTAGAAGACACCAATATTAAGAAAAGCATATATAAAAAATTACAATTAAAGAATATAGTCTCTTTAAAATCTCGGTACTTTTCTCCAAGTTACAGGAGACACAATATAAGGCCGAAAGGAGTTATCTGTAATTTTATTTTCTTCCAGCATGTCCCCAAGAAGAGACTTTGAAATCAGCCCAAATTATTAATAAATAAACAACTGAATTTAACAATAATTAACCAGAATATACAATAGATACATACATCGATTAATTCGTTAATGAAATAATGTCAGAATTTACAAAATAACTAAAATGTTATAAAATTAACTGGCATAAACAGTCAAAACATTATCTCCGTAAAATGTGTTAAATTTAAAGAAAAATAGAAATCAAACATTCCAGATGCCGATCATTGCTGCCTTACATCATGGTGATGGTTTGGGTTTGAGTAGAAGAACATATTTAGTTGTGAACTTCGCCCGGTCAAAATTTTATGTATATTTTTTAATAATTTGTTGTTCGAAACGAATTCAAGATAACCTATAAACAAAATATAAAATTAAAAAAGTATTCTAACAATGATTCTTATATATAAAATGCCTGTAATCACTCTAAAGCAATGTGGTATGTTATAAAACAAAATAGAAATAGGTCATCCTTGTCATCTTTAAAGTTAACTTATAACAATTTTAATCACTCTTTTTCTTTAATTTCCTCCATTTAACTGTATTAGATTCATTAAACAACAATAACAATCAAAAATCATATTTAGAAGAGTTCTAAACTGAAGAATAAAAATAGTAGAGATACTTTTGATTTCAATAAAAAAGTAATTATGACTGTTTTGAATATTATATTAATATAAATTCTATTAGAATTTATTATAGATGCCTTTGAAAACAATCATTATTCTTCAAGTATCCCTTTTGGCCTCGCTAGGGCTTTCGACTGCGTGTCACACAACCTACTCTTGAAGAAATTATCTTATTACGACAATCAAATAGAATCTATTAAATTATTAGAGTCTTATTTAACAAATAAATCACAAAGAACTACTTCTAATGGTTCTTTATCTGACCTAGCATTAACAACGACGGGTATTCCGCAAGGATCCGTTCTCGAACCCATATTATTTCTTATTTTTATAAACAACATCGTGACGTGTGATAATGCAATTAAATTAACACTCGATGCTGACGATAATAGTGTTAGTAACAGCAATTTACAAATATTAACTCAGTCAGTAGAAGGATCGAAAACCCAAATAAAACAATGGTTTTCAGCAAACCTCCTAACACTCAACGAAGATCGTCATTATCAAGTGATAATGACGATAAAACGTCGAAACTCGAGTCGTGCTTTGTTGTTTAGATTTATATAATTGTGTCTACACGTTATATAATATTTTTACAATAATTATTTGTGGTTAAAACATAGTGAATTTTTCAATTCAGTGTGTCAAATGTTGGCTACGAAATCGCCTGGAATCGTCTGAAGTGTCGCTATCAAAACGAGCGATTCATATTCAAGAAACACATGCGCGCATTATTGAACCTTCCACATATGAGAAAGGATGACCACGTATCACTGAGGCGTTTAATGGATATCTTGGCAATCAACATATCGTCATTAAAGGCAATAAACTGGCCAACAAATTATTATGATGACTTTATAGTCGAATTGGTACCTGACAAATTGGATGTAAATCTCCAGAAAGAGTGAGAAGGGCGTACGTGTGACCACATACCAACTATAGATGAGCTTGAGACTTTCCTTTCTGCAAAGAAATTGGAGGCGGTTAAAGACAATGTGTTTAGTGCTAACAACCCGCCCGCATCTCATAAAGCAAACGTGTTACACACAAATACCGTGGATCGAAAATGCAGTCTGTGTAACGGAAACCACACGATTTATAAATGTGAAAAATTTACAAAAATGAGTATAGCAGAGCGGATCAATACTGCTAAAAGAAACCATTGGTGTATTAATTGCCTTACAAAAAATCATTCGGCTCAAAAATGCCCATCCAGTTCCTGTCGAATATGTAATAAGCCTCATCATACTATGTTACATATATCACAACAATCAAATTCAAATCAGTCGGAACCTGTCGCATCAACACCAGCTAGTTCAATTGGCCCTTCTACATCCGCAGTAAATTTTGCATATATGCCATCTAAAGTGCTATTATCAACGTGTAAAGTGATTATCCAAGACATTCATGGAGACGAACAAGAAGTACGAGTTCTTTTGGATACTGGTTCGCAAGCGAACCTCATAACCGAGTCATGTGCTAAACGACTAGGACTGCGGCACATTAACACTAATGTTCCGATTGTAGCAGTTGGTGCGAAACGAAAACACTGAATTACGCAGTGAATAGAAAAATCGCGTCGCGGGTGACTAGATTCAAGATGTCTATTAGTGCTTTAGTTATCCTTCGCGTTTGATTCAATTCGATTCTTCCCGAATACCTGCTGGCATCGAGTTAGCGGATCCGGAATTCTTCGAACCTGGCGAAATTGACTTATTAATCGGTAATGGACATTATTACGATATAGTCCGTAACGGTCGGTTTAAGATGAACTCATTTTCGCTTTACAATACCCATTTCCGCTGGATAATTTATGGGCAGTTACCGAGTGAACTGGAAGTTATACAACAAAATAATGCGGCTGTATCTATGGTCTGATAAAAATGAAACTCTCACACCTGCTGACGACAGATGTGAGGAACACTTTCAAGGGAACTTCAGGAGAGATGAAACAGGACGATTTGAAGTGGCGCTTCCCTTTAAGGAGGATCATTGTAAACTGGGCGACTCGAGTGAATCCGCAAAACGGAAGTTTTTTGCTCTCGAACGCCGGCTTGCTAAATCGCCTGACACCTATACTGCATATCGTGCATTAATGGAGGAATATCTGAAGTTAGGACACATGAGGAAAGCCAATGGAGACACAAAGGATGGCTATTATTTACCGCACTACTGCGTATTTAAACAAAATATCCTAACTACTAAGCTGCGAATTGTCTTCAATGGGTCAGCTTCCACCAGTACAGGAGTTTCACTCAACGACATTCTAATGGTCGGCCCCCAACTACAAAGTGATTTATTTTCCATTATGCTACGGATGCGCTGTTGGAAATATGTTGTCACCGCTGACGTCGCGAAGATGTATCGTCAGGTAAATGTGAGACCCGAAGATATTAAATACCAGCGACTCTGGTGGAGAAATAACCCAGGAGATTTGTTAACCACGTATAAGTTAACTACGGTAATATACGGAACGTCAAGTGCTTTATTTCTCGCTATCCGTGCTCTTCGAGAACTGGCTCAAAATATGTGCGATATTTACCCAATTAGAAGTCAGAGGTGTTTATCAGACTTTTACGTGGATGATTTGATAACAGGTGCAGATACTCTAAGTGATTTAAAAAAAAGTGCAAGATCAAACTAATTCTTTTCTCGCCAGGGGAGGATTTGAGCTCAAGCGTTGGCAATCAATAATACAGAACTATTTGCTGACTTTCAACCCAATTGTATTGACAATGTAACGGTGTTAACTAGAGGAGATGTTAGCACCATCGACTCTGTTACTACGTTAGGGACAGTATGGGACACCGTGAGTGATACATTAAGTTACAAGTGTGATGTCTTACCAGCCAGAGCAAAAACGAAGAGGAGTATCTTGTCAGAAATATCTCGAGTGTATGATCCGCTGGGCTTAATTAGACTAATTATAATTACGGGCAAGATTCTCATTCAAGATTTATGGAGATCCAAGTGTGGATGGGACGATACACTGCCGGAAGTATACATTCAACGCTGGCTTTCTATTCCGAGAATGGTAACTTCGGCGACGGGGTGTGACCTGGAGCTACATGGATTCGCAGACGCCAGTGAACATGCCTACGGTACGTGTATTTACGTAGTAGTGCAACAAGTTCGACGGATATGCAGCCATCTTCATTGTGCTAAATCCAGAGTGGCACCTGTCAAGACAACCAGCATCCCACGACTGAAACTTTGTGCTGCTGTTCTATTAGCAGAGCTATGTAAACGAGTAAGTGAGTCACTAAATCTTCAGCAATGTAAATGTTTTTACTACACTGATTCCACAATATCGTTGTCATGGATAAAGTCGGACTCAAGACGTTTTAAAACGTTCCTAGCAAATCGAGTTGGAGAAATTCATAATTTAACAAACCCTCAATCTTGGTTACACGTCTCAACAAAGGAAAACCCAGCAGATATTATCTCTCGGGGCACAACGGCTGATGTTCTCAGAAATAGTCAACTATGGTGCAGGGGCCCGACGTTCATGCTGAATAATATAACTACAGACGAATTTATTCCTGCTGAGTCACCCCCTGAATTAAAGTGCAACCTTGCTAGTGTGTGTACCAAAGACTATATAATTCCAAAATGTTCAACGTTTGAAAAAACAGTTCGAGTGATGGCATACGTACTGCGATTTAAAACAAATATTCTGGCGCGTAACGTGATACATAGTGGACCTTTAACAATAACAGACTTAAACCAGGCAACTAACGTGTTGATTCGAAATGTGCAGTGTATGAACTTTAATCGTGAAAGGGAGTTATTAGCCAGAGGTGCCTATGTTCACAAAAGCAGCAGCTTAGTTACACTCAGTCCATTTCTGGACTCCGATGGATTGATCGTGTTGGAGGGCGTCTTGTACACAGTAACTTGCCAGTAAATCGTCGATGCCCCATTGTGTTGCCAGCTAATCACGAAATTACCAAACTTATCGCCATTAGTGTGCATCAGTCTAATCTTCATATTGGAAGCCAGGGTACGCTGTCGGCCATGCGACTAAAATTTTGGCCAATCCATGGAAGACATGTCATTCGTAAAATAGTGAGATCTTATGTCAAGTGTATTCGTGCAAAACCACGCCTTCAAACACCCCTCATGGGCTCTTTACCATCATTTCGAACGCAGCCGACTCGTCCATTTCTATGCACTGGAGTTGATTACGGGGGCCCATTTATCATCAAGGATGGTTCCAGACGAAGTAAAAAAACTGTGAAAGCATATATATGCATTTTTGTTTGCTGTTCCACTATGGCGATTCACATAGAACTCGTCACGAATTTGACCACAGAATATTTTATTGCTGCGTTTTCACGCTTCATAGGTCGGCGAGGGTGTGTGTCTGAGTTCATCAGCAATAATGCGACAAACTTCATTGGCGCTCGTAGCCATCTGCGAGAATTAGGACAGTTTTTGCAGAAACCAGAGAATGCTGAGACCATATCCTCACGATTAACCCAACAACAAATTAAATGGACGTTTATCCCGCCCAGAGCTCCTCATTTTGGAGGATTATGGGAAGCAGCCATAAAAAGTGTTAAATGTCATCTTAACAGAGTAGCTGGAAGGGCTTTACTAACCGCAGAAGAACTATATACCTTACTGGTACAAATTGAAGCCGTATTAAATTCAAGACCACTGTGCCCGCTTACTAACGACCCTAATGACTGAAATGTTTTAACTCCTGCTCATTTTCTAATCGGAGGTGTTATGACATCTCCGATTGACGTGGATTTCCAAGAAACACCTGATAATAGGTTGAGCAGGTGGCAATTAATCCAAAAGATGCGTCAACATATATGGAAACGATGGAGTCGCGAATATCTATCGGAGCTACATAAGCGAGTAAAATGGAAGACTACAGGTGACCGGCCAAAGGAAGGACAGCTCGTAATAATCAAGGAAGACAATCTTCCACCATTACAGTGGCAATTAGGACGTATCCAATCGCTACACCTTGCTCCAGACGGGATTGCAAGGAGTGCTACCATTAGAACCAGTATGACAACAATTGTGCGACCTGTAGTGAAATTGTGTCTTCTACCAAGCGAGTAATTGACATTAATAGTGAAGTGAATTGAACGCGACGTTCAATGGGTGGCGGTATGTTCGCGCCGATCAGTGCGCGAATGGATAGTAGTTTACTTTCGTTAATTTACTTGTTTTTGCCTGAGTGCACACGTTGCAGCTATGGCAACGCGAGATTGTTTTTTACGAGTAGGCCTAGTTTTGGACAAAAGCACGTCATTCTCTCGCTAACATTTAAACGAGTAAGTTGTCAAATTTGCGTGAAACGTGTATTTCCCTTTTGTGTTATATTTTTCTTATATTTTATTTGTCTTTCTTTAAATCTCATTTAGCCTAACTTATTCTTTGCTTTAACATTATTTTAATTTATTTTTATTTGTATTTGTTTAATAATAGCTGTCATTATTTCTAACACGACGCACATTTTATGTGAATAAAGAAATTTGTTCCTTAATATTGTGTTTAAGTAATTTTAAACCCAAATCGCGGAAACCGCGTAAACAAAGATGATGTTATTTATACTGATTTCTCAAAAGCTTTTGACAGGGTTAGCCACAAGATATTAATTAATAACCTTATTGTTATTGGTTTCAACCCTAGCATTATCAATTGGATCAGTAGCTTTATTTCAGATACAAATCAATGTGTGAGAGTATTTAGAACATTTTTTATTTTATTTAGTCATAAAATGGATAGCCCGTTAATAAATGAATTATTATTATGTGATTTTGGCCTTTTGGATTCTCGACTGTTCGCCCTTTTAGGTGTAAAATAACCAATTCTTTATAAAAACACAATACGCACAAATATTTAAAAAATGTTCGATTGACTACTATAAGTAATGTTTTTAACAAGTTTTTCTAGCAAATTAACTTCTCTTGTCCAATCTGAATTTGCGATAAGGGAGATTTAACTTTTACTTTATTTGCATCAGTAAACGACCATATTTTGTCATTCTACAGAAATATGTCCTTTTCATCTGTAACACACGTAAATGGTTTAATGACTATAGAAAATCTTGCAATGTAAAATTGACAATAGGTACATTATCTAAGAAACAATAAAGCTGTAAAATTTTTTGAAACCGGTCATACAATATAACGTAGGTACTTGAAAAAGGCCAAGTTTCAATCTGGATTATAAACGGTGAAACACGTCTTCTAAAATTTAAATATTATCCTCAAATGCTTGTTCTACCACTGTTCTAAAATTAGGTACAACGGGCGGGCAAATCTTCCAAGATAGTAGAATGTCAAAGGCGAATTTCATGAACCAAATATAAATTCTGATTTCCTTCTATATGTGCGGCCAAATAAGCCTATTATTTGTATATAAATCCAGCATGCAGATCAATGCACATTTACCATGTTATTATAATTTCACAGAAAAGGTGGTACAAAATAATGATTTTTAAAATTATAATGTACGCAAGGCTCCTGTCTAAAATACGTTTATGGGTATAAATTGACTAAAAGTAACTTCTGCTCTACTTAATTATACTTATTTTGCTTTAGTCAAATATATATAATGCATAGAATATAACTTTTTTTCGTTACATTTTTTAGTACTTTTTTTCTAAAATATTTTGGTATCTAAATATAGAGGAGGCCCTTTATTTTACGAAGCATCAGTAAAAAAAATGAAAATGATATCTATTTCTAAGTAGGTTTCTAGGTAAGTAAAAACATAATTACATTTATTAAAATATATTTCTGGTTTAAAAATACTCATTTGTATATTAAGTGTATATAAAATTTAACTGATTTATACGATGAATTAACTTCTCACTTCACAAAAATAGTGAAACATAACCAAGTGCTTAATTAATCCTTTTATTAACTGATTTATATTGGAAGTACATTCTTCGTGATACATTTGAATTAAATATCTGGCTAGTATCGCATTGTTTGTGAATTTTGAAACATTTGGATAGAGTATTATTATGCATATTCAATTTTAAAACAATTAAAATTTTTTATTATAATTATTAACAACCTATGTTCATTATAGGATATTAAGAAATTAAACATTGCGGTGATTTTATTTTCTCCTACTACTATTTACGTGTATCAATATCGTGCTTTATTTATTTAACTACCGCATGTGACTTCAATTAATTAATAGTAGTAAAACCAATCTGTTGATAGTTGCAAATTTACGAATGATTAAAATGGACGAATTCACGAAATAATTGAAAATGCACTAATCTGAATGCGTGCGTGTGTTGTGTGTTTAATTGAACAATAACATGGAAATAGTGAAATTACAGGAAGATTAATGAGTTTCATAAGCCATTAGACAGTACCTCAATATTTGTATCAATTACAATACACCGTATAAAACTGCCAATTAGGACGCGGGAATGTATTGTACCGAAGCTCATCATCCCCGATACCGCAATATATAACCGATCGACACAAAACGCCCCCAATCAATCTTCTGCCCCGCAAACAATCGACGGGTTGGTGCTCGTCCTCGTCGTACATTTTTTGCACATGTCTGTGGCCGTTATTAAAATAATTTCAATGGAAGAACAGGGCTAGAATCCAAAATCCATCCGCCGTCCCCGCACATTGTGCCTGGTCGATTTGCCGCCCGTTTTATTAACAGCAGGTTTCATCCGGGATTAATGGACGGGTTTACATTTTTTTGAGCGAAAGCTCGCGCGTATGTCGCCCTTTTTAATGAGGACTCCCATCCCATCCCTGTTATTATTATCTCGCTACCGCTTTTATTTATATCGCATTGTAATGCCGCAATTTCTGCTTTGATTTATGGCTGTTGGGAAAGCGCGAGGCGGCGTGTCGGGGGTGAGATTTTTGCCTGCGCGAGGGACAATTAACGCGCGCTGACAAGGGAAATCGGCGATAAACATTTTTGCCGGAATATGTTTAACTCGCATTAATCCTCATCCGACAATTCGGTGAGTTTTATTTGAACCGCAATACATGAGCCTTGAAAATTTATTACCCCTAATTATGTTTACACGTGAGATGATCAAAAACATAAAACATAAAATTTACGTATTTATTAACTTACAGTAGGCATATAATCATCTCAGTTGCAGAAATGCCGCAAATGTACTAAGTTAATTTTCAACATAATTGTGTAGGAATTCGCATTTGAAATTAAATTACGTAAAATCCAATAATTGGGCTTGCATATTAAGAGCTAATAGAAAATACGACTGCTGCATAACAATAATTAAATATCGTTTACACAGCATCATAAAATAGATTTCCTCGTTAATTAACAAGAAATGCTAATTATATATGCATTGAGATGAAATAATGGAATATTAGTTTACTTAGGAGTGATCAACATCTGTTCCTACTGAAAGAAAGTCTAAATGTGTATAATGTAATTTTAATTGCGTTTGTTCTCCGCAAAAACGATCGCGCTGAGTAAACTAACAGTAATCTTGCCGTCAGACAATTCCCCTGTTCGTCTCGTTAAAGTTTGTAGAAACGTTTATGCCGTTCTGACGTACAAATCTAATTAATCCCGGCAAATAATAACAATTGATGGATCACCGCTGCAGGCAAGGACAATCGCTCGAACGCAATTAATCACACAAATCTTCTAAAATTGATGGATTATTCTAGATGAAGGACGTAGCTGATATTAAATGTCCATTGATTGTAAAAATTGTTATTAATTAATATTTCGCATTAGTGTGCTAGATATATATCGCAAAAATTTAAGGCAATAAAATAACTACAAATATATATTTAAAGAATAAAACGTAAGTTGTTTGATGATATATCATGGAAAATTTAGAAATAATTGTATTTCTTTTCTTATAAGACATGATATATTTGAAATATTTGGGATCTCCCTGAAAAGATTAGAACAATGTTTTAAATGTAAAAAAATCTTTAGACATAACAAAATTATAAACATATTTCAAATAAATTTTAAAAGAACTAAACTTTATCATCTTTATTTTTCTCAAGAAACAATTTTTTTTAAAAATATAAATCTTTTTATCAAAAACTCGGAGCTTTTTATAAAAATTTTAATAAAAAATATTTAAAATCAATCTCAATTATTAGATCTGTTTCAACTTAATTAAAATTGTTAATGATTATATTTAACTCAAATCAAATACTGTGAAATGTATAAAAGACGGTATCGGATCCTACTACAATTATATCAACTGACAATAGATGGTACAATTTGAGTGGCGACCATCGATTCATACGTTTCTTCCGTTCTGTGATCAAACCCCTCTTAACACTAAATTTTTTTCTTTCACTTTTCAATATTTTTCTCTCTCTCGTAATATTTACATCACATTGTACATCGAAGAATATATTTCAAAACATAGGCACACTCAAATGCTGCAGAAATGTATCATTTAAAAACTTCGTCTACATAAATTTCCACAATTTATCATTCGGTCTGCAAAAGTAAAAACAAAAAATTATAGTTATAGACAGACATCAAATTAATACTAACGTTGCTGCATTCTTGATGAAACATAATTACAGGGGTGGATTTATAAATTAAAGTTTTGTTTGGGCAATTATACACTGGTTTAATGCCGCCAATAACATGTTTTTTTTTCGCCCCATGATCCGCCATGCCGGATTTGGTTTTCTCTTGTTTTATATCTCTTTCGTGTTAATTTAATCTAATTTGAAAATTTCTTCCCGTCTGTCCTATATAAATAGCATCACAGTCGTGACACTCTAATTGGTAAACACCGCTGTTTTTTAGTTTATCCCGTAAAACAATTTTTTTATTGATTATAGATTTACCTAAATTATTATTATTAACTTGTATTGCCTTTATATTGTGTCGTTTTAGGCTTCTACCGATCTTCTGACTCGTAGGTTGTATGCAAATAATGGCGCAATATAGGGGTTGATCATCATTAATATTGATGACATTATATAGTAGTTTTTGTACGTTTTTTCTTAATTGTCGTTTAAGTATTGTTCTTACAAGTTGTTCATCATATCCATTGTTTAAAGCAATCTGTATTATAGTTGTCAATTCTACGTCAAAATTTTCTTTTATAAGTGGTACATTTATAAATCTATGTATATAGGAATTAAGCGCTGAATTCTTAGTAGAGATGGATTTATTTGAATCTGCCGGAACTATGGTGTCTGTAGTAGTTGGCTTCCTGTATATTTTGATTTATTGCAATTATTGTCAGATCTAAAAAAATATACTGTGGTTTTTCTTTTTTTCCATGGTAAATTGTATATTGCTATTGATGCTGTTAAGAAATTTAAGAAAATGATCTAATTGTCGATCTGTACCTGTCCAAATACAGAATACATCATCTTGCGACACCAAAATTTGACGTTATTGATTAGCTGTGAATTTCTTTTGAAAAGTTTTTCTTCAAAAAATGCCATGAATAATTCTGCCATCAATGGTGATAATGGTGATCTCATAGTCAGACCTTCTTTTTGTTTATAAAATTTATGGTTGAATTGGAAATAATTAGAGTCAATGCAAAAGAATAGGAGTTGTAATATTTCTTGTTTAGACTAATTCAACTCATTTATTAGAATGCACGTGAACAAGCTTTTGACATCAAAGGATACTAACATGTCTGGGATGTGAACTTGTTTAGTTTTTTCTACAAATTCCATTGAGTTCCTTATTGAAATCTTGAATTACATTGGATTATTTTTGGGAGTAAGGCGTTGAGAAATTTTGCTATTTTATAAGTGGGTGTGTTATTATATGAAACTACTGAACGGATTCGGATGTTAACTTTATGTATTTTTGGCATTCCTTATAAAACCGGGGCTTTAGGGTTCATTTCCTTATACTTGTACTGCTGTTTTTCACTAATAACATATTCGCAATTATTTAAAAGTGCGGCGAAAGATTTTTGTGTGCCTGCGGTTGGATCTTTAGTTAAATCGATAAAGTCGTTATCTTGTAAAAACTCTTGTACTTTGTTTATATAATTTAATTGTTTTAGAATGGTGATTGTGTTTCCTTTATCTGCTTTACAAATAGTTAATTGTTGATTTTCACATTTAGTTTTTATTGATTTGATTATCTTCATCTCCTTGTTATTTATCCAATCTAAATTTCGGTTTTCTTGAATTTTGAAGTCATGTTTTATTATACTAGCAAAACTTGCTTTTTTTATTGTAGTATTGATATTTGCACGTTTTAAAGCAATTTCGGTATCTACGGCTAAAGGTTCAAAATGGGTTTTTGTGTTCTTGCAGTGTGGCGAGTATTTTAATTATTTATTGTCTCTTCTCTATTTATGGTCCTGGGAATTCAAAATCTGTTAAGTTTTGTATCCTTGGAAAAAAATGGAAAACATGATCTATGTTAGAATGTGCCGTTGGTTTTGGTTTTCGACGCTTCAGGTTTTCGAGTTTTTTCTGTTGATTCTTATAGTGAATGTAAATTTTTGTATCAACAATAGTACGCACGTTGTCAGAGAAAAGATCAAATGTAATGGTATCACATTTTTTTAGCAGTTAATAGTAATAATTTAGGTAAATCTATAATCAATAATAAAATTGTTTTACGGGATAAACAAAAAAACAGCGGGGTTTACCAATTAGAGGGTCAAGACTGCGATGCCATTTATATAGGACAGACGGGAAGAAATTTTCAAATTAGATTAAATGAACACGAAAGAAATATAAAACAACAGAAAACCAAATCCGACAAGGCGGATCATGGGACGAAAAACAAACATGTTATTGGCGGCATTAAACCAGTGCATAATTGCCCAAAGGGATTAGACTTACTATTTTAGGTTTAGAGATTAAGCGGGTAATTAGGTAGGGCAAAAATATAGTAAACAACCAATAGGAGGTCATTTCAAGCCAAAACATCATTTTATTCTTATTTAACAAAATTATATAATTACCCTAGTTTATATATACTGGCAGATAAAAATTCACCCCTTCAGTAATCATAGTACTCCTTTGAAAATGACAAGTAATTGTCGAAACATATGTCAGGAAACTGATTAAGCAATTATGGAACGAAACAAGACTTTAATTTATAAATCCACCCCTCGATATTGAATCATCTGCTGTGCCAGAAACTTAAATAACTTATCACTAAATAATAGCTTTGAAACAATTAAACAAGTTATTATCGACGAACTAAAGATTGATCATAATAATAAAATAAAGCACATAGAAAAACTAACATCTCGCATAAAACTAATTGAAACTAAAGCTCTTAAAAGTGATCAATTATTAACAAACTCAATCAGTGAATTACAAAGAAGCCTCGAAAACGTTAATCGCGATCTGGTAAAAGTTAACAGAATAAACGTGGTTCTCCTGAATTAAATGAATCACTAAATAAATACCAGCAATTGCAATCCACCCCAACAAATAATTCTTTAACTTCCACGACATACGCGCCTACCGCTTCGCCCATATCGAAAAATTGTGGCAGCTGTCACAGGTACAAACAGAGTATTGGCAACCAAATTCAAAAAATTTCTTCATGGAAGGAAAGCGTATTAATATGAACTGAGTGATTTGATTCGCAATTTGAATTTATCGAAACAAAAAGCAGAGTTGCTTGTCTCACGGTTGCAGGAATGGAAACATCTTTACTCTAAAACACAAGCCACTATATACCGAAACGCGATTTTACCGTTCTTCAAAAATGAAAATTACATGTGTTTCTGCAATGACATCAAAGGTTTATTTGATGTTATGAACACACCATATGATTGAAATGAATGGCGTTTGTTCATAGATGGTACTAAGTAGAGTTTGAAAGCGCCGAAGTGCGTAAAATTTTGACCAAGATCAAACACTATGAGCACCAATGCAAAATTTATGGTGATCTAAAGTTTGAGATATAAATAAATTGTACTTGATTTCCAAAAATATATAAATTGATTTACATATCCATTACAAGTTATTGGTCTATTGGTTGGGATGCAATCTGGATTCACGAAATTTTGCGGTTTTTTGTGTCTGTGGGAGAGCCGTGTAGTTGATCTTTATTACGTGAGAAAGATGTGGCCGAGTCGTACCAATTGTAAGCCAGGACAACAAAACGTGTCTTCTGTACTAGTTGTGAACCCACAGGACGTTTTATTGCCACCTCTTCACATTAAATTTGGCCTTATTAAGAACTTTGCTGATGCAAGTTCAAAACTGCTACAAAACGAGCAATGTGGTTTTAAATGGGGTCTCTCAACCTCAGATGCAATTGTATTCTTTGCGGAATCAACGGTAGATTGTTTTGAAGAGGGCTTAGTGTCACGATTCAGTTTTCTTGTTCTCACAAAAGCTTTTGAATGTGTTTTTCATCTCTTCTACAAAAACTGCTGCGGCCTATTAAACGCATACCTTTCAAGAAAGACACAGTGTTTGTTATTAGACGAAAATATTTCTGATTCTTTGCAGCTAGAGAATAGTGTCCCACAATGCTCTATTGTTATTTTTAATTTACATCAACGATCTACCTAATTTAATAACAAACACCAACGTTATTTTATACGCCGATGACTTCACATTAATAAATCAATCCAAACATTTGCACGTGGTAACAAAGTTGCATACTGAATTACTTAAGAAGATCTCTTGTTGGTTCGTATGTAACAAACTAATGTTGAAGAGAAACAAGATGACGTTTACTCCTTTAAAAGGAGCTAATAAAAGGAAATTTAATAAATATTCCAGGATTACACATCGATGCTCACTTATCTTGGACATCCCACGGGAACGCTATTGATTATGTTCTAGTATATTTTTATTAGTAGTCTTCAAAACAAACTTTAATGTTAGCATATTTTTCATAGAGCTATTCGTATCATGTCTGGTTATGGACTGTCGTCAGGCATTTATCATCTTAAAGATATTAACACTTCTTTTGGAATGCCTTTCTTACATAAAAATCAGATGTCTTACTATAGAAATTGCTCCAACGTGTTTACCCATCATACAAAACAGGAATCAAATATCTATCATAAAGCAATTAGATTAACAAAGTCTAAATCCGGAGTCAGATTCTATGGCATCATTTTTTTAATGTATTGGCTATATAAAAAATCTACAACTTGCAAAGTCAGTAGAGGAATTTATCACTAACCAAGCCTTTTATAGCTGTGAGAAGTATCTCCATTATAATATTAATTGTTATTTGCAGTAGTCATTCTTTAGATAATTTTTAGTTACAAAAAGGAAATAGTTTATAGTTACATTGAACTATTGAAAAAATGCCTCAAATATCTCACTCCAAGAAATTAAAGAAAATACTGACGATGTATAGGAAGCGAAAAGTAAAAACAAATAAAGGCAAAATAATCATATTCACGGAGAACAAATGAAAATGTAAACGAGATTGAAAGTGTTATAACATTCTCATATTTTCACGTATGCAAACTGCACCCTATACTTAGTGAAGATAGCTTAACTAAGTATCTTAAATAAAAGCTTTGGCACTGCTTAAATGCGAAAAACAGGATTCTGAACACCCGGAAAATTAATTTTCCCTTAAAAGCAGTCTTCTCGGAAAGGACGAAAGTCTCCGGCCTAAAATACATATATTGATACTTTTATTCCATCTCAAGGAAAGACGAACCCATTATTAGAATAAAAAATAATAATTAAATGTACATTAAACCGTTTTTGAATGAATATAGAGAAAGAAATTAATAACATGATTTGGAATCAGAATCATCTGCAAATTCAAATAAATTCACAATCTCGGGTATAACAATTGTTCATCAAAATATGCAGTCAGTTGTAAATGGCAAGTCAAGACATATATTCGAATGCTCTGCTAAATTCAATTTGAATCACGCTATAGATCTAGATATAATATTACAGAAGATTTAATAATATATTCCGTCTGCAAAATTTGCAGAAATACGAGAAACACAAAAAAATCGCCTTTCGGATGCTGGTTACTTATCCAAAAAACAACTGAGTGGAATTTCGCAAGACTTCGAAGATATGTTAATTGAAAAAATAATGACAATTTGCATTCAAAATTGACGCTATAATAAAAATCACATTGGAGAAGTATGAAAAAAAAAAGAATTATGGAACTTGAGGATGAAAACGGAGATTTGCTTGATCGTTTGGATTCGATGGATCAATCGTCTAAAAGAAACTTTTAAAGATTTTATGGGATTGAGGAAAAACACGACGAAGATTGTGAAGGAATAGATACTTAAAATTATAAATAATACATTTAATATTGAGATGAAAACATCGAAAATTTTGCGACAACTATTGCTCAACCTAGCTCTGATCCAAATGTTCTACATTTTAATAAAGGAGTAAATCAAGTTCAAAATAGAAAAAATATTGTTTTTTCATTGTAAATCAAAATAACACTGAACAAACATTAAATCAACTCTCGATATCTCAATCTGGAACAGAACATATCAATTTTAAAATGATCTTTGCTGTGCTTTTTTAATACCCTACAACACCCACATTTTAAATGGAAGCATTTCTAGTAATACGTTTCTCGATGCTTGGAAAGGGTCTATAGTTATTCCTATAATATATAAATGAAGATAAATAATGCAGTTTTAATTAAAGACTTCCGGCCTGTAAGTATTTTACCTATTTTATCTAAACTTTATGAGAAACTTTTAGAGCAACAAATTCAAAAACATACAAAATTGCACAAAGTTTTCCCAGAATTTCAATATGGATTTCGCGTTTCATATGGCTGCTCTTCAGCATGGTTAAAAATCACTCATGATATTATTAAGGCAACCGATGACAATAATGTAACTGTTTTAGTGTTTTAATATTATGTTTATGTTTATGTTTATTAATCTTTAGTGTTCATTCCAAAAAAATAAATACATATGAATATACACAAATATAAAACAAAACGTACAAAAATTTTGACTGGATGAAGCTGGGCGGAGTTCGTGCAGTTGCGACGTTCTTCCACTCTAACCTTTGTATTGGTCCATGATGATGAGGGTGCAAATATCCTCTTGGACACCTTTATTCTTTTTTTAAATACTTGTATTTACATTTTGATCCCTTTTTAGGAGAGACGTTTTGGCTGTTTATGTCAGCATGACATTATACGAGGGTTTTCCGTAAATTAAGGTCTCCAACGAGCTACCGTTACGACCGAACGACCTAGCTTAAATCTGACAGCAGCACCGTGTTCTTTGCTTCCCTTTTCACTATTCTGGCCGGTTCCCACCTCGCTGCAACGCTCATTCTTGGCTTAGCATCTGTTGACGATGGAAAGGAAAATCGATGCTCCGCCAAGTGTGAATTGCGTTCAGATTTCTGTGGTTTAAAGGGTCACCCTCTGGTGAAATCAATCGCCAATTGTTCCATGTGTATGGAGAAAAGTGTATGGACGTATAAAAATGTGCGGAAGTGGTGCAGGGAGTTCGCAGGAGGTCGTATACGGCGAGGCCGGCCGCGGGCGTCCATCAGTTTCGGATGAGACAGTGACGAAATTTGAGACACTTCGTCTTGAGGATCGGCGTGTGACTGTGCAAGAGATTGCGGAACTGATAGGGTACGTCTCTAAGACTACTGTGGACAAGATTTTGACGGATATTTTGAAGTACCGCAAGGTGTGTGCCAGTAAGGTGCCGCGCCAAATTCGTGTGGGAAATCCTTAACCATCCTCCATACAGCCCTGATTTGGCTCCCAGTGACTACCATTTCTTCCCCAACTTGAAACAACACTTGGAGGGAACGAAATTCTCAAGCGACGAAGAGCTGTAGAAAGCTGCCGATATTTTCTTGCGCGAGTTGGCGGGAGAGTGGTACGACGCGGGTATGAAAAAGCTTACGGAGCGACTCCAAAAGTGCATTGATCGTAAGGGGACTATGTAGAAAAATAGCCAAAAGTTCAAGCTTTCAGAATCTGTACTTTGTTTTGCAATAAAATGATATTTACTATAGGAAAAAAATGGAGACCTTAATTTACGGAAAACCCTTGTAGCAAGGCCTTCGATAATGTTAATTTTGAATTAATTTTGGCTATTCTTAAATCGATTGGGTTTAGTATATCAGCACGTGCACTTATCAGGTCATATTTAATAACTACATGACAAAAAGTTAAATGTGATCAAATCTTTTCTGATTCGGCTAATAATTTATCAGGTGTGCCCCAAGGTTCAATCATGGGGCCACTTTAATTTTTAATATATAATTGTTGCTTGCCTAACTTTGGTACTTAAATCATAGTTACTACCACCAATATGCAGATGACACGCAATTATATGTGTCATTTGTCATAGGCGATTTGTCTAATGAAAAAAAAATAATCATGATCTTGCGAAAATATCAAGATTTTCTACTTTGCACTTCTTAGAAATTAATCCAGTAAAAACAACTGCTATAACTTTTGGCCCTGAACATAAAAGAAAAGTTGCATTGCAATCTCTCCATATTGTAACAATAACAAGGCGCGCCTTTATTGCAGTTAAATCTATTTTCATGAACAAAGACGTTTCAAGTAGATAAAATAAAACTATTCTTTGTAAAGCCTTGGTACAATGATATCTTTCAAATTTAATCTAGAGTCTAGACTCTCCCAAAAACTCTACGGACTATGAAGTTCATACTTTTGGTATTTTGGGCCATTTGAAATTAGTAGACTACGTTCACTTAGATACGATTGAAAACAGTTTAAGGCGTACCACTCTTTTTCTAATAAAATTGTACTACTCACAATTGTTTACTTTTGTCGATAAATATTGCAATTGGTACCTCATTTTTTTTCTGTATTCTGTGTAATAATATTGAAATATTGAATCCCTTTCTCTGAATCATCATATAAGAAAGAAATAAATATCATAAAAATACATTGCTGTTTTCCAATGATCGACAAAATAATCAACCAATAAAAAATAAAAGGTACTAAAAAAATTATACGCTAGTATAGAAACATAAAACCCACAAATTTCCTTTAGCTGCCTTACATATATTGATATTATCAATATATATCCCACAAAATAAAGCATACTTTTCAGAAAGATAAAGTCAATATTGCATTCAAACCATTCACTAAACTTAAAAATTACATTTTTAACCCTGAAACAAAAATACTAGTTACTTACAGATCAGTGATATATAAGTTATTATACGCTCATTGGGTCAAACTGGTCATAATTTTAAGACCAGACTGAGAGAACATTTACACTCTTTTTCGACAAAACAAAAATTGGTAAGTTATCTTAGGCCAAACAATGATTGGATACAATCATTATTTGGGTGGGGAAATACACTTCGTTGATATCTGTGTGTGATATCAACTAAGTAATTTTCATTTAAAGTTCCTGATTCAAGATGTATCACAAAGTGATGGCTTCAAGCATATGCTCTTTCAGTCATCAATTTTGCCAAAAGGTTCGTGAAATCGACCTCCTTCAGTCTAGAAATTAATAAAGCGGGGATTACAGTAATCAACGATCAGCTGGACCTAAAATAGATCGCCATTGCACCGCGTTTATTGTAGTCCCCTTTTACTTACGATTTGAAAATGATACACTAATGTATTGAAGTCATTGAAATGGAAATAAAAATTCAGTTGTACAATAAGGGCTTTTGGAAAATTTTTTGGTTGTACCTTTAATTTTTATTATCTTTTTTCTTCAATTTGGAGTATTCGAGCCCTTCAAAATTTCAATTCAATTTGCTTTTGATACTGTCGTATTTAACAGTGCCCATATTATATAGTAGTAGTAGTGTTTGGCTATCGACCACGTGGTCCTTCCGCCGTGTTATTTGTGTATTTTTGTGTGTAAATGAGCTTATTACTTTAAAAGATCGCTCCGTCACTCTACATATTATATATTTTAGAGAAATTTTCCCAATTTTACTAAATGGCGCACTGAAATTAATCTACACTAATCCCAAGTTTTTTCCATCATCTATCATTACTTTTATGTCTCTTTTCGCTTATATTAATCATTTAGACATAAGGATAAATAAAAACATATTTCATTTTAAATATTCAAAATATGGCAGCCAGTTATTAGTAGGTGAAGGGCATCAAACTAATGGAAATATTTACAACAAAACAAAATAATACGGTTACTACCTGATTATCAAAATGACGAAGAAATAAATCCCGTTTTATTAAGAATTATATCATCAATTAGTACGAAGCTCCTTTGTTAGCCAACGACAAAACCATACACATGCAAGATTAACAATAGTCACAAGGATGTGCAGGACGTTATTAAACGGAACAAATTCGTCTGGTGAATCCAAACAAAACGAAGTGAATTAATTCGTTCACAAGGTCCGAAAATTAATTTCCACGCAACACGATGAGCGATGGAAAAAGTGTTCAGCTCGTCCCTGAGCGGTTTCGTTTTAATATTAAACCGAAACCCTCGTCATGTATTTTTAGCGGGCCCTTTTGTCTAATTAAAATTTATTAACGCGACGCCATTAATCACTTTTTGAGAAAAAGAGCTGCGACTCGGCATTTGTGCAAGGGAACGTGTACACAATCAACACTAACATACGCTAAAATTGATGAATAATAATGCATTCATTTTATAAATGATTATTTGCATTGTTTCAAACTAAAGCTTTCTGTGGATCATATTTTTGTAAACTCATTTATTTTTAAAAATTTATAAAAATATTTATAAATTTAATTCCAACGTATTACGAAACAAATATATATTTTAATAATAATTATTTAATAAACTGAATTCATCAATATGATTGAAATAAGTTGATATACTTGATTAATATCTATTTGGCACTATCAAATAAAATTGATGAAGTCCATGTCAGGAAAACACTTCTGTTAGTTTTTCATTTTCCTAATTAGTAATTTCCTCCTGTCAATATAGTTAAGGATAACTGTGTTAGCAATCCCTGAGCAAATAGTAAAAATTCCCTCGTTAAATATAACATAAATTAGATTGATCCAAATTATGAATAGTACCGTTTCCCTTTTAACACGGTCACTATTTAGGGAAATCCGCGCTTAATTTTCGCACAATTTTTTATTAGTAAAATGTGTTAAGACGAAGGGTGCGTTCAAAGTCGGCGTTAATAAAAAGGCGACGGTATAACTTAAAAACGGAGTGCACTTAGAGTAATACAATTATATTTTACTTTCGCGCCGCCCTCGCCATATTGCCATCCACTCCCTCTAAAAGGACGAAAACCGTCCCCACTCTACCTTCACAAGTTTCATTATCCAGTCGGCAATTATGATCCGGCTTTGGATTTTCGAAATTCACATCGGAAATAAGGGCCGACGCAACTGGAAACTGAATTAGGGATTTTTCATTATGAATGGGTGTTTTATTTAATTAATAACTTAATTAAGTAGTTGCTGTAAAGTTTTATCTCCGCTAGAGCTTTTTCGCGAAATTATAATTTTTTATGTTCAGTTTGCAGAGTTTCTAGATTATTGAATGATATAGACGAAGGGTGATTTAAATTTTGACAGCATATTCAAAATAATTACTTTTTCTGAGGTAAATTGACTTAGGCGTCAGCCGTTCAGTCACGACCGGGTTAATATATAAGTCAGAATGATATTATTGAAGTTTTACCAATTTTAAGATATTATTATCTTTTACAGAAGTAATTACAAAAACTTATTTTATATGGTATAAGTGATATTAGACATTTGGATTACAAGAAAGGAGTAGGTGGTCGATGAGGGCCGTCATGACACTTAGGTAACTACAAGACAGGAGGGGGCCCTTGGAGAACATAGAACAGTAGAGACATGTTGTGACATGTCGAGGGTAAGTGTCAAATATGTGGGGGGAGTAGTAGAGATGGGGGGAGTAAAGGGATGCGTGGGTTTCATTTGCATCCATTGTAGTTCCCATGAATGTTTTGCATCTATTTTCAGTTCTGAGATTAAATATGAAGCCGGATAAGGTTTATCTTCATGTAAATGCGATCCATTAATAATGTTATTTCCAACTAACCTCGCTACATTGTCAACATATTCATTGCCCAATATGCCGGAATGACTTTTGGCCCATATAAAGTCTACATTAAAATTGTTATCTATATTTTCAAGGTTGTATACCATATTTTTAATGGAAGTTATTAAATAATTTGATTTCAGAGCTTTAATATTTTTACAAGAAATTGCTTTCAATATTGACTGCGAATCTGATATTATTACAATTTTCTCAGTTTTTGTGTTATAAGCTCAGGTAAGTGCATCTAATGTTGCAAAACCCTCGGCAGTAAATATAGAGGCATTCTTGTTAATTGCATTGCTGTATGCAATTTGTAAGGTAAGAATAAAGAACGAGTATTCTACTCCTTCTGTGGTTTTAGATCCGTCAGTGAATATTAATGATCTGTCGGAGAATTTGGATTGAATAAAGTTTTTAAAAACCAAAGTTTCATCATATTTGGGGGAAACTGGCGTGATATTGAGGAGGTATAAATCATAATCATATTGAAAATGATAGTTTTTATTAGTTTTCATATACCCTGAAAAATCATGTGTATGGATGAAGGCATCAACTAGAGGGCGCTTATTTTCTTATTGCAAAAAGCATTTGTCAATATATTTGATGTGAACGAAGTCAGTGGATTTAAAATATGCCATTTTTGAAACTCTCTATATTTTAATACGGTTTTATTCGCCAAAAATCTTCTTCTTATATGTAAAGGGGGTTCCTGACATTCGGCTAATACAGCATTAATCGGTGATGAATTCATAGCACCAATAGCTATTCTTAGGGCTTTTATTTGAAGCTTGTTTATTTTTCCCAGCCAAGTTTTACATGCCATACCGTATACTGAGGAACCATAATCGATCATGGATCTCATGTAAGCCTTATAAAAAAGCAGCGCTGTAGATGGATCAGCGCCCCAATTCATTTTGCAAACGGTTCGAATAATGTTAATCGCTCTTTCACATCTTCTTACAATGTATTCTATTGTTTTATTCAATTTTAGAGCTGACATTACCAAGGAAGGGGATCACTTCTCTATACAACATTCCCACCGAAAACAATCAGCATACGTATGCAGTGATCCCTTTCATTGGCAATGTCAGCTCTAAAATTAAAAAACAATTGACCCCCCATAATATCAAAACAATAGTTGTAGACAGGAATAATTTATTAGTCAATAACAAAATAGAAACCAAAGACATTTTAAAACAATCAGGAGTATATAAAATACAATGTGTAAATTGCAGTTTGTATATAGGTCAAACAGGACGTAACAATTAGTATATATATATTGTACAATTTTTTGTTTAAAATTTAGTATTACCTTTGATAATGAACTGCAAAGTTCGAAACACGTGTCAGGAAAATGTAAATAAAAATATGGAACATAACAAGCGCTTTTCTTCACCAAACTTATATATCCGGTTCCATCAAGAATGTAGCATAACAAGCATTGCCTGTATTCTATATGTTTTTTCCTTAATAGTTTTTTATCTATTATAATTCCAAGATATTTGTATTGCTGCTATATAGGAAAATGTATTCCACATAGAGTGATGTTATTTGTCTCGAATATAAAACGATTGCAGATTTTTGCGCAGAGATGGAGAATCATCAGCATATTGAATACACTTCGGATTTCCGCAAATTAGATTATATAAATCAGTTGTGTATATGTTGAACACTAGGAGGGATAAAACGGAACCTTGAGGTGATGTTGTTCGATGGCCTATTAATTTACCGTCAGTGTCCAGCGTATATACCTCTCGGTCTGGAAACAGTGCAATGATATTTATGGCGACCTTCTCAGGTATTCCTAGGTATGTAATTTTATTTCGAAGTATGTTTAGATCCACACTATCATATGCCCCTCTTAAGCCGATAAATATGCAGGGATGGTATACGTTTTTCGAAAGAGTATTCTGGATGTTAGTAACAAGGTCATTAATGGCATCTAGGGTTCCGGTATTGTGTCGGAAACCATATTGACGTATAGGTAATTTATTATGATGTTCCAACCACCATTCTAGTCTTCGTTTCATCATCCGCTCGAACACTATAGACGTTAGTAGGGATATAGGTCTATACGATACGACTTCTTCTTTTATCTGTCCTAGTTTAAGAATAGGCATTGCTACTACCTTCTTCAATTCTTTATAGTAAGTCATATTGTTCCACCAGTTGTTATAAATATTGAGGAGGTATTTTTTGGCATTCTCTGGTAGTTGTCTGAGCATATCATATGTTATTTCAACTATTCCGGGGCAGTGTTTGGGGTATTTTTAATGGATATTTGTTACTCGGTAACATTAAATGGAGTTGTTAGAAAATAGTCGGAATGAGGTTCTCTAAAGGAAGGAAACCGTAATGGGACTAAGAAATATGGGGAGGGATGATTTAAGTATCTGTGTTTTTTCCAGATGTTTTTCTAACTTCTCTCCAAACTTTTTTTTATAGATGTATTTTTATTCAAATTACCACAAAAATTAATCCAAGACTGTCTTGCACTTTGTTTATTCATTTTTTTGCCTCTGCTGCTGTTTTATTTGCCACCATAAAATTATCGTAATTTGAGTTTGTTTTATAAGCTTTTAAAGCAGATCTTCGTTTATTTGAGGCTGCCTTGCAATTTTCAAACCACCAGGGAGGTTTCTTATTATAATTGCAGTCTTTTATTTGTGGAATATGTTGGTTTCCGCTCTATACTATCGCTGTTGTTAGAAAATACAGTCCACATGGGCTATCATGATTACTTTCCATGGTTCGTTCTATAGTATTAGAGTATTCGCACCAGTCTGCTCTGTTCGTTTGCCATCTTGTTTTTCTTCTGAATTGTCTATTAACCTCACCATTTACAGTTATTATTATAGACATCTGAGCCTAGTGATTTCACATTCTATATTAGTAGAGATAGGTGCAGATGATATGGTTATATCTACTACAGATTTACCTTGACCTGGTGAAATAAGGCGAGTGCCTTCTCCTGTGTTCAGTACTGTTAAATATAAATTATTTATGGCATCTGACAAGGCAACACCTTCATTTTTATTGTATAGTGAGACCCATAGTGCATGTTGTGCGTTAAAGTCACCAGCTATAATGCAGGACTGACTGGCTGGTAGCAGTAAATTGCTCCAATCTGTACCTGTTGTGATTATATGAGGGGGCTTATATATTGCTAACAAATAAACTGGGTTTTTATTTATAGTAACTGTGATACCACAACATTCAATTCCGTTATTGGAATTGGTATCTATGTGCCACTCTTTGAAAACAATTGTGTTGCGGATAATTATCGTGACTCCCCCTTTACCACCATTACGATCTTTCCTTATTGTGCTATATCCATTAATTGAAAAACTAGTGCTTGGTTTTAACTACGTTTCTGATATCACAGCGATATCAATGTTCGAATTGCTGACAAATTGACTTTCTATAAGCTTATTCGCAATTATAGATCTGGCGTTCCATTGCATAATTTTCATCTTTTTCATTTGAGTTATGATTATTTATTAACTTTAATCCTGCAAATGTAAGCAATATTGTTTGGCGCGAAATGTATTCGACACCTTCAGTTTCCTACAAAAACTTCCTAGTAAAACGATGAACATTTAAAACTTCAATATTCGATTCAATATTATTGAATATATAATTTTCATCAAAATTTGTATCTACAAATCGAATCAATACTTTTTTCTCAGTCATATGACGGGGAATATATGCAATCATCTTATTAACGGTAAATATATTATCTTCAACTAATTTATTTGCAGCCGCGGCGTCAGTTAAAACTACCTTGACGCGGTTTTTCCCTACCCAAGCAATTTCTACAGTATTATTTTTATATTCATTATTATGATATAAAATTGAACCTAATTTAAGATGATGTAAATTACTTAAATTTCTGTCTTTATGTTCAACATAAACTATAGTCTGTTCGTTGGATCTTTCGTCGTACGTCACAAACTATCGCTTCAAAAAACGACGAAAGTTTTAGAGTGCGTTCTTTTTCTAATGCATTTGGTTTACTTTATCAGACTGAATGTTTTTGCGTCGTTTCTCGAAGCGATAATTAGTGACGTACGACGAAAGATCCAACGAACATACTATAGTTTATGTTGAACATAAAGACAGAAATTTAAGTAATTTATTTATTTGATAGTATAATCACTGCGCTTGACATTGGATTGATTGTTTTTACCTGCGATTTCTGGGCTATTTATAGAATTGTTAGAACAATCCATCACTTTATCTTCATTATCATTGTTATTAGTTACATTAGTACCTAATTCTCTAATTAAATTAGTTAAGGGATTAAGGTTTCCTAATGGTTTTTGTGATGTGTAGTTAAGATCCCTCGTGTCCGTCATTTCGGACCGAAGTAGAAATAAAAAATCATAAATACCGTGCGTATTTTTAAACTCTCTATTACTCAAAGTAATTATTAAACCAATGTTAAATGATAATAATGGTTTATAGAAATGAGTAATAATTAGCTGTAGGTACCGCTAACAATGTCCGGATCACTATTGGAGATGCACACACGTGTTAACTCTACTATTGTTCGCGCGGAACTGAAAATAATTACTTCAAGTTTATTATTTCGTTATAATTGAATGAGGAAATTTGAATAAAACCTAAAACAAATGAAAAATCAAATAACCTCTTTTGTACAATAAGTTAAGTAATTATATAAAATATATATTTTTTTAGCTATTTTCTACAAATAGACATATTTTATATAATTTAAAAGATTTATTAATTAACATTAATTTTACAACATTATAAATCCTAGTCACCAAAATACTTTTATTCATCAATAGATACAACTTTTTTGCAATTTCATTTGTTTTGTTTAAACATTAGTAATTTAGTAAGATACATAATATTTATTGATATATATATATATATATATATATATATCATGGGTTTGAGTGGAAGATACTTCGATGAAGAGAACTCCGCCCGTCCTACTGACTAAAATTTTAAGTACTTATATTTTAATATGTTATACCATAAATGTTATGTTATTTTGTTAAAAAGGAGTATAAAGATGCTAATAAATAAATAAATATACAATTGTAAGGCATGGATTTTAAACTTGTTACAAAATATGTTTTAATTTAGAATTGCATTATGCTTAGAATTTCAATAATTATAACGACAATATACTGCAACCCAGATTGCTAAACGCTCATGCATGGGCTAAGTTCTTAGTGTAATGTAATTACATTAGCAGCGAAGTTTGTGCAATCAGATTGATTGCTGGTAATTCAGTTACTTGTGTCTAACTACTGGTCAAACTTAAGCAATATTTCAAATAGTTTATGACAGTTGTTGGTATCATATCTGCTATATAATGTTTAAGTGTCTCATAAGATTTGAAGTTTATTTCTACAACTAGTTTCTTTAAAGTTAATAGCTTGTAATTATAGAATATATTATATTCATGTTTAAGAGAAGCAATTTTAAACTATTATTTAATACTGTTTATATTATGTGTATGTTTTATGAGTAATAAGAGGTGCCAATTAATTTAATTTTAAAAAGGCTTTGTGTAAAACTTCAATATAAAAAAAATAAGTGAAAGAGCAGTTTTTATTATCTAAAATTCAAATTTAATTTATTAAGGACTGTGAGCTATCAGTATAGCTAAATAATAGAAGATAAGCACTTCCACAGGAAACTGCAATCAGTTTCGAAACCAATTTGTAGGTAATCACTTCCAGTTAATTAATCATTGTATCCCATTAAGGTTTTGTTCACAGCAGACGATTTATTACCAGCAAGTGTAGATCTCTTTTTCTTCCCATTGAGGTGAATTTGCATCTGCACATATAAACTAGCACTACTTTAAAGGAGCTGTAAATTAAAACTTTCCAATTTATGGTACGATCGCACAAACTAAAAACTTTCCACGCCAATTACCACCAAAGAGAATAACGACGAGAACTAATGAGCAGGATTATCTTAAAACACTCCATCACCGCGGTCCCCGTCGGCAACGGTGGTGGGTGCTTTAAAGTCGCTTCCATAAACAAAACTTCCGCATTAAAGTGGCGAAAACGGCGCGTGCAAATGTTTGCTCGCTCGGTTATAATTAAAATCCGACGAGCGCGCGGGGTTGGTTCCTTTTGTGACTGAGGAATACGTTTCTTTACGGTGTGCATTATTGTTGTTTTCTTAATGGGCCGTAATGAAGTCGGAGGAGACGGGCGTTAAGCGGAGACGGAATTAAAACGGACCAATTTCTCGCGCCCGCCAAACTTTTACTGCAGCACCCCACAAAGAGTTTAATATCGCTGAAATGTCTTCCTGAACTGCAACGTTGTCGCTTGATGATATTATTAAAAAAGGCACCTCACCTAAACTTCTATATTCTCTTGAAAATCATATTTGCGCTCGCAATGCATTTCATACAATATTGTAAAATGTAATGTGTGCAACAATTTAGTTCAGTGTAAAAAATAATTTAGATTTCACAGAGAAGATATAATTTATAAACTTAATAATTAATAGTAGTTAAAAATATCCTTTTCTTCACTCATTTTATTTATACACTATATGTACATTATCAGGGGTTAACAGTTAAAAAGTTGGGTGACTTAATTATTATGCTTAATTCAATAAAATTCATTGAAAAATTTGGAGAGGGTTTAAAAGTTATGGTTTGGGTAAATTTATACTACAAATAATTTCAAGTAATAGGTATTGAATTAGATAATTGTTGTCGTTACATGTCTGAAATTACATTCAGTACAATGTAACATTTTTGTTCCCAACCACGGCTATAAGACCATCAGCTATGTATCAAGGATCTACCAGCTAAGACTAATAAGCAAGCGCTCCAAACTAATAGGGACGTTGCAATTCAAAAGAAGATTTGTTAAGAATGGAATCTCAATCTAAACTTACATTGCTAATGTGAAATGCGTCATCATATGTATATATAGATCTGCTTATGTTATATAGACCTGTTTCTCTATAAATTTTAAGCTCTATTAAATGAATTAAGTAAATTCAATTGCCCATACATTGTAAGGGGAGATTTTAGCATAGATATATTAGTGAAATTTAGAACTTCTTTCCACTTTTATAATATTATAACCTCATATGAATCCCTATTAATTATTCAAAAATCAATAATAATTGTGCAATATTCTAGTACATATCTTGACAATATTATTGTTAACGACCATTTTATAAACTCTGTAATGTACAAGTCTTATGTATCCCATATAGGAATCTCAGATAATTGTTCAATATTATTCGAGGTAATAACGGAAAACTCTCCCTTAAAGAACCGTTTCTATCAATATAGGGCATACACTGACACAAACTTTAACACATTTATAAGTAGTATATCACAATAAAATAGAGTTTTTTTAACACACGACCTAAATAGTAGTTGTAGTGCATTTATAAATATGTTCCATATTTATGTTAACGCAAATTTTCCCAATACTAAAAAACACATAAGAAAACATGTCAATAAAATACCTTATCTATCTCCCGAATTATTAAATATGAAACATAATTTATTACTAAATCAAGCGCAATTTTTTGATAAAACCTAATTTTAAATATTGCCAAAAAGTATACTGTCAATTATTAATACTCAACAAGAAACAATATATCCTGAATAAAATTCACATTTCCAAAAACAAATCTAAGGAAATAAAATAATAAATGCTGAAGGAGGCAAAACAGCAGCTCATAATAAATTACCAACTGTTAATTAAGACAATAAGTGCAGATATATATTTTCTTAATGAGTGCAAAAAGAAAAATGTGTTCCCAAAACTTATTCAAAACAAGTTCCAGAAATTCAAGCACAACATAACAAAATTAATCTTTAAATGGAAAACTACTTGGCTATTGCACGAAATAGGCAAACTACGTGCCATAAGATCATCCTGTGAAATGAGTGCATACGACCTTCACCTTAAACTAGCGAAAACTATTAGTGGAATGATATGGGATGATTTGCTTATAATAGTGGAAACAGTCACCGATGCCAAAGTCAAAAAGAAGTCGTGTATATTAAAGAAAAAACTCAAGAGTTTACTCACATCGCAAAACAAGAGAGTCATTACACAAGATGAACCCCTACACAAACAGACAATAATACATAATAAATCGAATGTAACTTTCAACGAAAATGAAATCGAATTATTGAAGATAGGTTTTAAACATTCAACACCAACACGAGGTTTACCAATGAGGGAAATCATCAACGATGCAGATTTGATTGCACAACAACTCAATCCGGAAGATGCCACTGCGTTTAGGATAGCTGCCAAAGAAGCAATTAAGAAAATAAAAGAAATACCGACGAAAACTTCAAAGCTCCACACAAATAAAATATTGAAAGCGGTAAAGTCATTAAAAGAAAAAGATGTTTTCTATTTAATATGTTAGAAAATGGACCTTATAGTCAACAAACCAAAAACCCCATCAACATCTATATTAGAAAATTAGAAAATACACTAAAAGATTCTAAATGTCTAATTGACGATAAACTCAAATATAAAATTAAGGTAAAAAATCTCAAACTCTCCAAGTTATATTGTTTACCGAAAATCCATAAACCGGGCAATAAATGGAGACCAATTGTCTCTAATATAAGTATTTTTTTAGCAAAATGGTTGGTAGATGAATTTAAAGGATTAAAGTTAAATAACAATTGTTCAATTAAAAATTCAATACATCTTAACGAAAAACTACAAAACATTAAAATTCAATCTAACGAAAAATTAACTAGAATATAAAATAGAAACAATTAACAAATTAATTAAAAAACACATTTCACAGCATAAATTAAAATCAATTACCACATTAGCTAGATCAAAAGAAACAAAATAAATAAAATATTTTAAATTCATCTATCATCCAACAATTCATAACAGAATTAATAAATTATTAAATAAGTTTAATATTGCTCCCGCCTTTTATAACAACAATAAATTAAAACACCTTCCCAAAAACAGATAATTTAGAAAAATCGGGCATTTATTCCATTAACTGTAATAATTGTAACAAGATTTACGTGGGACAGATACAAAGAAACGTTTTCAAACGGTTTAAAGAACACGCATATTATTTTAAATATAAACACTTTGAAAAATCTGCAATAGCACACCACTCTTCAACAACAGGGCACACATTTTCGGTAAACAATATAAAACTTCTAAAACATTCAAATCATTATAAATTAAATATGCTTGAGACCATCGAAAGGTACAAAAATAAAAATCTGTTGGTAAATTTTGACCTGAGTCCCTTAGATAATGCACTTCTTGATCTATTATCTACAAAGAAACCGAAATAATGTAAACCCTCCAATATAATCCCTTATTGGACTAAATACTCCCTGGTTTTTCCCTATAATCTCTCCTCTGTATATACACCGCGCCAATAGCTTTAAGAATTTAGTTTGTTATTGATAATGTTCACCTTGTGAATGAAATGTACATCTAGCATTTAAATAAACAAGTGAAGTAAGAAATAAACTGTGTGTTATTTTCATTTCAGCTGTGGGAATTCACAAAAATTTTGGCTGATGCTTTCAATTAATTCTTTGTGAATATTGCGGATAATGTACAAGATACAAATTAAAACTATTTGCCTACCGTTATAGTAAAAATACAAAATCTTTTTATATGAATCCGGTTACAAAAACTGAATTACGCAATTGTATTGTTGGCATGAAAAATTTAAATAGCTCTGGTGCTGATGCTATTCCAATGCACCTAATAATATCAAGTCTATAATACACACTAACACCGTTGCTACAACATATAAACAAATCCTTAGGAGGCGGAATATTTCCAGAAGGATTTAAAATATCAGTTCTTATGGCAATATATAAAAATAGTGATCCAAACATGTTAAAACATTATCGACCAATTAGTGTACTAATATTATTATTATTTTAATATTAGAGCAATGTATTTATTATCGTTTATTAAATTTCTTTAAAATTTGTAATTTTTTTAACAATTATCAACACGCATTCATGCCAGGAAAAAGCGAAGCCATTCCCACCTGAAGCACTTTCTCACTTCTCATTAATGTTGTATGCTACATATTATTAATGTTTGTAAATGAGAAATAAAGTTTATTATTATTATGCCATAACTTTGATGTTCGATTTTCAAGGGGCGTTCAAAATAGAAACTATTATGTTAATCGGAAGCTTGGGTAAAAGATCATTATATGAAGCAAGCAATATTGATTATTATCACTTAATATTATCATATACCCATATAGAGACATTGAAATATGCGCAGCAATCGTACACTTAAATAAAACAAAATATACCCTCATAAATGTGCAAAGACTCTGGAGTGTCTTCATTAGCCAATTAATAAATGCCTTGAAATATATTAATGCAGAAAATTTAATTCTTACTGGTGTTTTAAATATTAACTCTAAGAAATCCTGTAATAATACTTGGGATGGAGGAAGCGTTATAACCTAATGCAACAGATTGGGTTAAAAAGGTTGTTACCGTCATAACAAAATACAATAATTGCGGAAAAACACATATTGACAATATGTTTGTAAACTTTTGGATATAGTTAAGTTTAAATAAAGTAAAACTCATTTTGTTGATATCACTTATTTATTACTTTATTTAAATATTCAAGATGTATCACGAAGTGAACGCCTCAACCATTAATCAATTAGTTAAGTTTAAATCATAATATTGTGACCCCAGAAATCTATGACCCAGCCAATTCCCCACATTAACGGGACACCCTGTATATATTTAGTATACGTCTCACAGTAGGTGAAAAGCCCAAAAATCGTGGCCAAAATCTCAAATGACCTCTCATGGGAATAAAAATTGGCATACAGGGGCTTTCAAGGTCGCTGATTACGAATCCAAAAGCCAAATTATCGTAAACAAAATGGCCGATCCAATATGGCGGACATGGATGTTAAAAAGGTGCCAGATCTTGACAAAAATTGTTATATACGGGTTTTTAAGATCGCTGATTACGAATCCGAAAGCCAAATAATCGTAAACAAAATGGCCGATGCAATATGGTGGACATGGATGTTTAAAAGGTGTCAAATCTTGACAAAAATTGGTATATGCAGGTAATCAAGGTCGCTGATTACGAATCCGATATCTAAATGATTCTAAACAAAATGAGTATCCTGTTAAATAGATGAGATATTATATAAAATATAATGATCATAATAAAATAAACGTGAGCAGTGCATTCACGGTTTTGGTTATCTAGATTATTACCACAATAAATGACTACGCTATCGTGTTTTCGATCTTTAAGTGTTAATAATTTTGCCACGTGTCCGGTTCTTTAGGTCTCTAATATTCGCTTGCGTGAACTCCGACTTTAAATGAGGCGAATTCTTGATTCTACTTGTTCACAGCTTATAATAATAATAATAATAATAAGTTTATTCATGTAAAAGTACACAATTTCCACATCAATAAACAAGGATCCATAGAAGATATAATCTTGTGCGTGGATATACAATTTAAAATAGAACATTTAGAGTATACTTAAAATAATAAAACAAAAATATTAAAAAATACAATATCAATTATAATATACAATACTTTTGAACAGCAACAATAATATTATATAAATAGTACGAAAACAATAGCATCAAAAGTAAAGTTAAATTAACAGTAATCAAAGATAATTTATAATGTTTAAGTATTTATAATAGTCCTTTAAAGGTATCACAATTTGGGTCGTTTAATATATATAGTTTAAGTTCATTTTTAAATTTTTGTTCGGTTTTGACACTTTTAATATAGTTGGGTATTGTATTAAAAACCTTAGGAAGGATATAATCGAGCGATCTTTGGGTAACTGTCAATTTCATTTTAGGAACTACCCAGTCATCTTTTCTTCTGGTATTATATTGATGAGTATTCTTAGTTACACTTCCTTTCTCTTTGAATGATTTTCGCCCCACTTTATAGAAATAGAGTTGACAGGCAGTCATAACTTTACTTTCTTCAAAAAGTTTGACAGAGGAATAGTCCCGTGGTTTGTTGAAAATTCGTTTTAATTTTTTTTTTGAATGACCTCTAGCGGAGGAACATCCCTTGCTGATCCCCAACAGGTTAGACCATAATATATGTGACTCTCTACTAATGCGTGATATATTATTTTCAGGAGGTCACGGTTGAGGAATTCCGATCGTAATTTAATTTAGCATAACGTATACCTCAATTTCCGGACAACATATAGAATATGTTTATCCCATCTCAAATGTTCATCAATAATTACTCCTAGATAGTTTATTTCCCTACTTGATTGTATATTACGAACATCACTGCTTGATTTGACTGAAAACTCTTGGAATGTAGTAAGGGTGTCTGCTTGGCAAGAGAATGATAAATATTTGTTTTTTTCTATATTTAGTGATAAGAGGTTATTATCCAGGTAGTCTATGATTTGTACTAGATCTTGTTCCACCTTTTCTTTCAGTCTAATCCAGCTAGTGTCTTCGCAAAAAGCAGCTGTATCGTCCGCAAAGGCAATCAGGGTTTCATTTGATCTAAGATCAAGCAGGTCATTAATATACACCAAGAAGAGAATAGGGCCCAACACGGTTCCTTGAGGAACACCACACTGAACAATCTCCTCCTTGCTGGAGTAGCCATCTAAATCAACACGTTGCACTCATCCGCGTAGGTAGGATTTCAATAATTGATTTGGTAATCCTCTAATTCCCATGTACTCTAGTTTTTGTAAGAGATGGTTGTGGTTAACGGTGTCGAAGGCCTTTTGCAAGTCTAAAAAGACACATAAGGTTTTGCGGTTATTGTTAATGCTTGTGTAAGCTTTTTGAAGTAGAGTGTTGATTGCGTCTTCTGTTGACTTTCCACGTGTAAACCCATATTGGTTTTTGTTCAAAGGGCAGTTGGTATTTAAAAAGCGTATTATTCTTCTTCTAATTACGTGCTCAAAGATCTTGGCGAAATTAGATATCAATGATATCGGTCTGTAGTTGCTGACCTCGTCCATGTTTCCCTTTTTAAATATCGGCTTTACTATAGCACTTTTAAAATGGCGCGGTTCCCTTCGCTAATAGCAGTGTTTATTATTAAAGCAAGCGGCGTTCTAATATATTCCTTTATTTTTTTGATTAGCGCTGAACTTATCTTATCCATACCATAGGAGTTTTTTGTTTTTAATTTTGTAATAATCTGTAATACTTCATGTTCTGTAGTCGGTTGCAGAAACAAGGAATTGACAGTGTAGTTTTTGTAGTCATAATTATGACATTTTTTTAATATCAGCTGCGAGTTTGGGGCCAACATTTATAAAATAATTATTAAATAAGTCAGCCACTTCTTGAGGTGAATGTATGGTTTTATTATCACGTTTAATGAATTTTACTTGGGTGTTATTTGAAGTAGTGTAACCTGATGCTTCTCTAATAGCATTCCATAACCTTTTAGAATTTCCATTGTTGTTGGCAATTTTGTGTGAATAATGATCGATTTTAGCTTGTCGAATATCTATTTGTACTTTGTTTCAATTTTTTATATTCATTTTCTAATATTTTGTTGTGAGGTGTCTTAATCCACCTCAGGTACAATTCATTTTTCTTATTAATTTTTTCCGTCAATAAATTAGTGATCCAACTATTCCTTTTTATTTTATTTGTTGGTATTTTAGATGTATTGGTGCATTTATTTATTTCCGCCGTTAGTGTTTGAATAAATATATCTGTTTTCAAATCTGTACTTGCGTATTGGCGTAAGTAACTCCAATCTATTTGCGACTCTTTTTTAATTTCTTCACACTTAAGTGTTCTCTGACTCTACAGCTGTTATACATGTGGATTTTCTCATTTGGAAATATTATATGAAATCCTACTAAATAATGATCGGTTATATGAGATTTTGTGATTAATGGTATTGTGCTATCAATATGGATTGGGCTTGACTTTAGGAATATATGATCCAGACACGATATGCAGGTTGTGGTTACTCTCGTTGGTTTATTAATGAGCGATATGAATCCCATTTGGGCCATTTTATCTAAATATGTTTGGCTCCGCTCATTTTCTTCATCCATAATATTAATATTAATATCCCCAATTATTATTAATGAATCGCAATCGGTTTCTATATTCCTTACATATTCTTCAAGTTCATCCATGAATATTTCTAAGTTGCTTCCTTGATTTCGATATACAGCAATGAGGCGTATGTTCTTTTTGTCTATATTCAATTTAATATCAATAATTTTTACTTCGCCGATGAATACACATTTATGATTAAAACTTATACTATTCTTTATATATACCATTACACCATCCGATCTATTAAAATCTCCTTCTTTATATATCAAATTGTAGTTGTCTAGATTATATAGATCCTTATTATACGTTTGCCATGTTTCAGTTAGTACAATACAGTCAAAATTATTATCTATTTCCGATAGAAAAATTTGAAGCTCTCCAAAATTTTTGTTTACGCTACGTATGTTTTGGTGAATTATTTTAAAATTCACATTATTTGTATTTACGTTGAGTATTTCATTTAGCTTCTTGGCATTCTCTGGTTCATAACTATTCACAGAATCACATTTTTAAATTCGTTAATAAAATGATTCATAATTGATATTGAATACACGTATAGGTATAGCTGGTAGAATTAGTAATTTAAGTGAAATCGTATACTGTTTTATGTTATTATTTTGTATGTTTTTCTATTTTTCCCTCGGATCTAGTTTTGGGTTTGTGTTTCTCATTTTTTAATAGCAGAGATCGAGCAACGTTCCTTTTATCACGATCTTTTTCTTCCGCTTTATTGTGTTCTGATAAATGTCTTTGTTGCGATATTTCCTTTTCTATGTCGTTTATGATTTCAATTGTATGTGTTTGTGGAGCACTAGTCGCCCTCGACTCGCAATCAACAATACTTTCTTCCAAATTTTCTGCTAGTAATTGAGTAGATGTATAAGATGTACCATTTATGAATAATTTCTGGCCTTTTATGTGGCAATCTATATATTTATTTTCAATCGCTTTTTTTAAATGGTGTCTTAGAATTTGGTACTCTTTCTAAATCTGTTTGATCGTGGTTTAAGTAAATTTTTAATCCCTTTAATTTGTGCCTGTTTTGTAAAACCTCTTTGTTTTTTAAATAAGACAAAAATTCAAATAAGATTTGAGAATTTTTATTTTTACCAAGCTTGTACAAGTTATTTAAATCGCGTATATTAATTTCGACACCCAGAGTACTTTTTAGTTTTCTAACAATATGATCAATTAGATCTTCTTTACTTTCAGTTCTTAAACCAAAGATTATAATATTGTTTCGTCTTTGTTTTCTATCAATTATTTCTACTTTTTGTATTATTTTACTATTTTCCCTTTCTATATCTAACACCTTCCTATTAATTTCTTCTATTTTTAGCAGTAATCGGGTTAAGACTCGTTTCTCGTTCTAATGATTTCATCTAGTATTTGTTTAATATCCGACATAGTCGCTGAGTGAGTACGAACGCAGTCGGGCGAGAGTCAGACAATCGTACTTCCGAAATGGTCTCAGTTAGAGTAAAACTCACATCCAACTTTTTTTCTCTTTTTGTTTTATTATAAATAGCACAATCTGCAATTTACTACGACTAATAAATTAAATTCCACAATTTACCGTGACTAACAAAATAAATATCTGATATACGTAATCATTAAGTATATGGAGTGAAATTTAAGACAGGGATACATATTGCGCCCAGGGGCCCTATCAGGGCGACTTTATCACACAACAAGAGGGCCGCGGAAAGGGGTTAATAAGAGAAACTATACAAAGGTTAAATTTTTATATATTTACTTACGTATCAGATTCCACACAATGAGGTTGAATCATAAAGTTATTAACTTGCAGGAAGGGAATTGGCTTTGGTTATTGAATTGACGAGGCGGATACATGATGAAACTCCATAACAAATTGAAATAAAACAACACAGTTGGAAGGGTTTCACATTTATTGTTGAACACTGCAACATGTTTCGCCACACAGTGGCTTCATCAGGCAGATGTGTGGCGAAACATGTTGCAGTGTTCAACAATAAATGTGAAACCCTCCCAACTGTGTTGTTTTATTTCGGAATTGGCTTTGTTTTGTTTTTGCTGTTTCAATCGGTTCTCGGTGAATAAACTCACAAGTTGTTGAATTAAAATCAGAAACACAAAGTGTAAATTCAAATATAGAATCTGCAACAAAATCGTTGATCGGAGTCTGGGTATCGAACCGTAGACCTCTCTGATCGTAGCTGAGTGGTTAATGTTCTGAGCTAAACTCGCCAGTTTATCGTAATTTTTTGAGTCGAATTAATACATTTAATGTTCCCGATTTTTCTTAAGACAACGTATATCGAAATAGATTTATAGGTTATACAGTGATGTTTCAATTTTAAACACTAATTACTGAATTATCACTTGTCTATGAGATTGTATAACAATAATCGGTGTAAAGCACAATCCACTATAACTAATGCCTATATTGACTAATATTTTACGTTTATATACAACGGATAAATTCGTAAATGTTCACTTGTTCACTTGTCACTTGTATATTCAAAAAAATTATTTTTGAAAGACATTATTTTGTGATAGAGTTTTAGCATCTACTGTTGACTAGGAATGAAAACGCAATTCAATTGCAGTAATTGTTGATGTACCTGCTATGCCGTATATTGATTCGGTTGTTTGTCGCGTACGCTTTTTTTTGAGTGACCGTTTCGAATCCGTCGTCGTCTGTTTTATTTTGATTATGATTTATTTCTTGTTCGGTACTGTTTTCGTCGGCTCGAAATTTTTTGATTTATTATCATCTCGCTTTTGTATTTTTATTTGGTGTTTGTGGTTCCATCTGTATACAAATAATACAACCTCCTGGAATTGTCGATATCTCTACTGGTTCATTTTCCTTATTTGGATAATTATTGGCCTTTAGGGTTATGACATCAACTTGTAAATTATTTACTTTTTTTAAAAGAGTTGACAACTTGTTTTCGATTTCCTTACTAAATTCCGTCTTGTTATTTGCAGATTAACTTTGATTTAACTCACGTTTTGGAAATTCCACTACACAGTCATCACAAATCGACTTGAAATTTTAATTTTAAGTCCCACAGGGCTCCATCATATAGCATTTACTTTTTCTGATTTACAAAAAACAATTTGGATAATAATGTGGATAGTAGTGAAACAATGTTTGCTGATGATATCGCGCTGTCGATGAGGGATAATGAAATAAAAAATCTAGTGGTGAAGTGTGGTAAGATGGGCCAAAAATCCCAACAATTTTTTAAGCTAAATCACTAAACTATGAATGAAACAAAAACGCATATGATATAATTTAGTCTAAAAAATATAGGCCATATAAGCAATTCCGAATATGTTAAGTTCCTTAAAACTCTGAAATGAAATCACCATCACCAATATAGAAAATATACAAATATAATATTATATTTAGGTTTTTTTACATTTGCAGAAAAAAATGGGAGTGCGTTGTATCTCGTATTAATAGCCAATTTATAATTTATAATAAACGTAATACTTCTAAAGCTACTATCTTAATAAAACGAATATTTATTAGATTTACTAATATAAATGCACTTGTTAAATTTCATACTTTTATTTGTCGTTCCTTGATATATATTTCGTGTATTATTAAAGAAGTGTAACATTTAACTAAATAACAAGTAAACTGAACGTAATTTAACTTACATACTTACATTAGAGCTGACCCCCACTGAGTGTTTGTTATAATAATTATTAATGATTTTGCGTCCCTAATGGCCTCCATCACTACTAATAACCTTAATTATATACCGCTACCTTTAAACTGAAGTAGCTTAATCATTCCTAATAGATGGTTTAATATCAAGCAGTGATCAATAATTCTGTTATGAAAAAATTATTTATATAATTTGCTGAAATACAATTTTTCTTCATATTTTTTTTGCTAATGTGAATGCTCTCGCGCTTTTATAATTAATGATGAAATAAAATTTCTGTTCTATAAAAGTATAATTGTAGTAGAAAAAGTATTTGGCTATAAACCAAGTCCTTCCGCAGTGTTATTGGTGTGTGTACTCAATTCTAATGATATTGTTCTCTCTAGCGCCATTATTTGTATCTCAGTGGCGAATAGTACCGGTCACTTATCTAATTGCTGACCGAAATAACAATGCAGCTACTTGCTAAGAGCAGTTTATATAATTGTATATAACTGTCTTGCTGTTAATTAGATATTAATCATATATTTAAATGCTTGGCGATGCTTCAATATGAAGAGTAGTTGTTTTAACTAATAGCTGTAAATTCTTACATGGTTATGAGACAAATCGAAGAAATTATTTTTGTCACAAATATAACAAATTTCCCTGGTATTTTATAATACAGAAGATAACACCATTAATAACGTCTTCATCTTAAGTGTTCAGTATTCTTATTAGGAACAATTCTGAATTCCATTAAACCAAAATGAGCGTGCGCGTATATATTAGTTATAAGAGTGTAGTATACAGTATACTATATTATACAGGGTGAGTTTTTTAAAAGGTTCTCTAGGGGGATCTCCGAAACTATAAGAGATAAAGAAACGGTTAAATGGGGAAAGAAGTGTAGATTTACGAAACGAATACAATTCCAATTTAAACGTTTTCAAAAAAGTCAAGGGTACCTAGATATTTTGAAAAAAGTAAAAAGTGACAATTTTTTCAAATCAATATATCTCGGTTATTATAACAGATAGAAAAAAACTGTAAAAGACAAAGTTTTAGATAATTTTATGCAGATTAATAGAAAAAATGTATCGCCATTATTTTCCGAGATATGACGCAAACTTATATTTTTTTAAATAGAAACCATAGTTAGCTATCGCCCCATTCAAAAGATATTTTTTTTACTCTTTAATCTAATATAACATATGAAATAGTTATTTCTAAAAATAAGTGACTGATAGACATTTTAAGTTTTATTATAAATACAAAATGAGTAACCATGAAAAAGATGAAAGTAAAACAATTGCAGTTGTTTATAATAATAGCAATATTGTAATTATTAGTTTTACGGAGATAAGCCAAAATGAAACAACAGAATTACTGTACATTCTGTAATTATCAAAATATTAATGGGAGAGAAATGTTAATACACTTCTTTCCCCATTTAACCGTTTCTCTATCTCTTATAGTTTCCAAGATTCCCATAGAGAACATCAAAAAAACTCACCCTGTATGTACGATTATTATGTATGAAGTGTGAGTATATTTGTATCTCTTCCCGTTCTTGTTTTAATGGCTGAGTTATTTTTCCGCTGGGGAGCGTTGCTTATTTTTGTTGATGCTGAATGTTGCTTTTACAACACCGGTGAAGAGTTGGATGAGTGCGCTAGAGGGAACTCTATGTTGATCCGGTTGGATGTTTCCCTCACTCAAATATGGCTGGCTTTCATTGAAATACACCTCGTATATGTGTACGATTAATTTACTTCACTCGTGTAGCATTATACGCTTTGTTATTGTTCAATAGTATACGATTCGACAAAGGCAGGGATCTTAATAGTTTACTGTAATTATTTTTTAATCTTATAGTTATATTAATATTAATACTAAAGCTATATATGTATTAATATAAAACTATACAAATAAATCTAATTTATTAAGGTTAATTATTGATATTTTATTAAAACATTGATTTTATATTATCGCAATTAAACGTAAATATATATGCAAAAAATGCTTATTGCAGTTTTAATTTATTGATCTTATCCTAAATTATGTTAATCATAAATTATAATTCTTTAAAGGTTTGCTGTTAAAGTGGCTATTAAATGTAAAAAATATAATAAAGTAAGTTATATAAAATAGCATAGTTATCCCGGCGCATTCACCATTTAACAATAATAAAAAATAAACAAATACAATTTTAAAAATTACATTTAAAATCAAATGTATCTAAAAATTAAATCGTAATACTTTAGAATACAGTTGTTCCTTACATATTATACTAATTTGACGTCTCTAATGTTTCCAATCCCCCATACAAGTAATTTCCTCTGCAATAAATTGAACATATTTCTTTATTAATTCAAAAATATTATCGTTATATCGCTTTTACTGCGTGTCTGCACAGATTAAATCATATAATATTTCTTTCTTTAGAAAGTGTTATTTGGTAAAGTTTTACTTTAGTTTAGTAATATAGAAATAAAATAAATACAAAATAACTTTAAAGAGCTATTAAAGCTATTTCTCTTCTTTAAATGTTCCTAGATTTAGTTGGCATTCTTGTTCTTTTGTCATTATTTAATTATTATGTCTATATACGGTGTGTCTGCGGATAGGGGTACCCATCAGGGAAATTATCTTTATTATTCATTTTACAAACAAAAGTCATTGTTTATAAAAAGTTCTGCTGATAAGTACCATTATTTATTATTTTTTACAGAAATGTTATAAAAAAAAGTTGTGTATAAACTAACGCAAAGTCTAAATACAAATTTTAAAATAGAAATTCGAATTTGTATTTCAAACTTGGTTAATTAGAAGATAATTGGATTTTACATCAAACTTCCACAAATAAGTCATTGTATTAATCTCTAGACAATCTAAATGAATACAATCAATAAAATATTTGAATGAAACATTAAATTATTTTATACAAACCTTCCACAAGAAATTCATCACCAATATCCGAAAATAGTGAAATAAAGCGACTTTGTAAAATAAACCGTAGTTAAGCAACTACAATGAGTGGTAATGATAATAATTTTATTAATTCCTTTAGTCTCACCTCTAAGGCCTTGAAAGTGATCTTTTTAAACAAAAGTAAATATATCGTCAATTATATTAAAAAATGATATTTTTTTTAAATATTTTATTTAAATTAATGGATAATTTTAGCACGAACTAATTTAAATATGGGTAGTTATACCAATATCTCTAGCCAGCTATAATCAGATACATCAACATATATAAAAGTGGGTTAAACAATATTATCAGAATTATATATAATAAAATATGTTGAACCGTCATCTTGTTTCGACGTCTATAATATTGCTCCAGAAAGTCACTGTACCATACTTTGGACAGTTCATGAATAGAAAGGATATCGGACAATAACCCCTATGAATTTTGTTAATGACTGGATGATATTTAGTGGCATGTATGTGAGCTTATTTAAAATTAACGATACCTCTCATTGAAATCAGCAATCATCAATAGAATTTTTTTTCAATTAAAGCTTTTGTCTAAGCTATAACGATAGTTATATCTTAGACAAAAGCATTTAATTTACCAGCTCAATTTATCGGAAATTGATTTCATATTTTAGAAGTCAGACAGAAACAGATGTTGCTTCGATACTTGTACTATTTATATTTAATTTTGCATAAGTTAATGTGTTGACCACAACAGTCATGTTAAGAGATGTTATTTTATTAAAGTAATTTTTTATTAAACTAATTATTACCGTTATAATAGTCAAAACAATTTAATAATAATGGTTAGATACAAAATGCGAAAATGAAGGTGATTCACACACATTTTTCTAAATATTTTCAATACCGTTCATGGTAGAGTGCTGCAATTTGATACAGCCTAAACTAACATATATAGAGGGGGTATTCCTAAAATTTGTTTGCTCAGAACTTTTTTGTTTGCTCGTAAATATACAGAGAAATATAATATGGACTTTATTTGAAAACTTATAACTAAAGTAGTCTGCCATGCAGTACGGTCCTATGTTACATAATACAAAGTAAAGTTGTTTCTTTATCTGTTTATAGCTACTCAAATTTTTAGTTTCCAGTTTATAGTAGAATAAAAGCAACCAGTCTTGTATTATTAAGTCTGTGCTGTGAAAGGTTAAATTGCTGTCCACGCCTTGCATAGTACCGAGTACAATAAAAAATAGTATCAAAGTATTGATTGTTTTTCAACAGAAACTTGATACATTCATAAATATATAGGCCATATATTTTGATCATATTACCACCTCTAATTTTTCTTCTACAGCTTGAATTTTATTTTAATTTAAACAATAACCTTTTGAATTGTGAATGCTTTATTTACATATGCTCAACCTCCCCACAGGATGAGCCTATATTTTAAGTGTGACTCGATATTTTCATGATAAAAGAGTTTTCCGATTTCAGCATTTGTCTTGTTTATAAGAATTCGCAGACCATAAGATGTACTGCTTATTTTGCTGCACACTGTGTTAATATGTACTAAGAATATTAAGGTTTCATCTAAGAAAACTCCTAAACATTTTACATTATCAGTGAAACTGAAACTATTACTGTTTAATGATATTGACTTCGCTGTAGTTAGACTTTGGTTAGTTTTAAATAATACACACGCTGTTTTTTCTCTATTGAGTACTAACTTATTCTCCAAAAACCATGATTCCATTACAGATTCCAATTTTGAATATCACGCATCTTCATATTTTGGTTTATGTTTTTCGACTATGTATGAAAAATTTCCTGCTTTATTGAGGTGCTCTTTAATTTGCGCACAACCAACGTCTTTGTGGCGTCGTGAAACAAAGATCCATTTACGTGCTTGAATTTCCACTACTGGAAGATCCACTTCCGTAGTTTACCATTGAATTTAAAAGTGCTTGAGTTTTTCTGCTTTTTCGCGACCTCGGTCCATTGATTGTTTATTTTCCTTGGATTATCTTGATTTTGGGCATTTACCTCGTTCGGTGTAGTGGTTTTTCCGATGTTAATGTTTATTTTCGATGATTCGGGTTTTTGTACGTCTGGAATTCCAATGGTTTTATCGTTGACCGAATTTGCAGACAGTTGATCTCTTGCTGCTCCATCTGCGGTTGAGGCATCGCTCTGTATATTTATTTTAGGCAATTTCTTATTCGTAGATAACTTATTAATATTATGGTTTGTGTTTACACTCGTTTTTATAATGTGTAGTTCAGAGGTTAAGGTCTTATTTTTATATGCAGCGAGCACTTTTATATCCATTCTTTTTGCATTTAGCACATGCCGAAATTCCGAACTTATCTTCGGATTGCAAATTTTGATATTTTTTGCCAATTGCTAATAAGCTATTGGAGTTACATGAAATTTATATAACAAATTATTATAGATAATTGAAAACTAAACAAATTATTAAGAATAGCTTTTTTGCCTAAACCTCATAGTTTTCGGGTAAAATATATAGAAAGTACTATGAAGTCCACATCACTATTTTGTTCAACTCACTTATGGTACAGGATCGACCTAGTCGGTTCGCCATTACCATTATTAATTACCTTTAAAGTTACCATTAAGCTTTAAATTTCAAATCTTATTGAATTTTGCTTGCTATGCAAATTGTTTTCTGTAATTGGAGTGCAGATATGATCTTTATTAATTCTTGAATGTTTTCGGCGTTTACTTGGTGGTACATTTTGATTAAAATTAAATAAAACACTTTTAACTTTGTTTTACCACAATAGTTATTTATTAACTGTGACTATAGTTTCGATCATAAACTGATCATTATCAAACATCAAACACTTTATGTTTGATAATGATCAGATAATGATCAGTTTATGATCGAAACTATAGTCACAGTTAATAAATAACTATTGTGGTAAAACAAAGTTAAAAGTGTTTTATTTAATTTTGATCTTTATTAATATTATAGTACCTCATTAATTTCAAAAATAATACTACCTTATTCATAGTGTAAATTAATAATTACTAATTAAATAATAATTAAATAACATCCAATATACGAAACAACAATATATAATAATAATGATAACTTTATTGAAGGTATTCATTATATGTACAATAGAAAAATTTAAATAAATCAACATTGAGAAAAATAAATTAAACAACTAACTCAACTAAACCAATCTAACACTAAACAACAATTAAAACTAAAAAATAATACTATTAAAATAAATCATTATTATTATTCTATACATAGGCGCAGAAGAATCGATTTGAAATGAAAATGGCTTCCACAAAATAAATTAATTTTTTTATCAGATGAGAATATATTTTATACTTCGAAATCGAAATTATTTAAATTTATACTATTACTAAACACATTTAAAAAAATATATAATATATGTAACAAATATAATGAATTCTAATGTAAGGCGATGCTTTTTAGTTCTCTGTCGCCAATGAATTTATATTTTGCCTGATAAAATTTAATTTTGCCTAAATTTTACAAAAATATATTCTATATCTTCATGGTACATTTCAGATTTTTATAGTGTATAATGCACTTTTTGTAGAAATATATTTGTGTTTATTATACATATTTAGCTTTCTTTATAATACAATTATAATCCCAATTTTAGCACGCAAATTAACAATTGAAACTAACAGCAAACGTAGAAGAATCTCTATTATTTTGTTACGAATTCTAGCGCATTCAGCCATTGCAAGGGTAACTAACTTGAATGTAACTGTTAACAATCCTTAAGGATTAATTAATTAATTAATTAAGCCAATATACTGAAAAGCCATCGTGTGAAACTTAGAACGCAATACATTAGCATAATAAGATAATTAAAATAGAGAAAGGGTGTCTGCTTTATAGTCTTGTTAAAGTAAGTAGATTATTTTCGAATAAAAATAAAATTTTTATCATTATAAAGTAAAATTTTGTTCTTCCTCTGTTATTTTTCCCATATATTCCTTAAAAGTCTTGCAAAATTCAAAAGATATATTTTCTTCTTATTTGGTTCTACACAACTCATTCTCAAATCAATTTTAATTTCACGAAAATTAAGAAATATCTTTTAATGGATATATCTTTATATTATCACCAAAAACAAAGTATGCAATTTTCCGTACATTGTGTTTTACCATAAGATATTTGGCGGAAGTTTTTAAATTTAAACATTGTTGTTGTATGTCATAGTAAAAAATGAAAATTTACACAGATTTTCTTATACTGAGGTTTTTATAACTGACACTTCCAATTTCTTTAAACTGGTTTAATAGTCTCTCAAAAATGGCTGGCTTAGGGTGATTTCTTTCGGGAAACCTTTAAGTATAAACTCGACAAGACAATAAACAATTTTGATGACATTCTCCAAGCATAAAAATAATGCCAATAACCCCTTCTTTTGAGTAAATCTTAATTTTTTACCAAAATATACAACAGCGATTTTCAAACAATAACGATTACTAACGATCTAACACAAAAATGCAAAATAAGACAACTATAACAAAAGACAGGCTTTTTAAACTAAAATGACAGACTAAATTAATTATCTGACGTTTTTAAATACCATAGAAAACTAGATACATAAAAAATTTTACTTAAAATGTACTAAAACGGTGCAATAAACAATATTTTGGCGTTTTCTGCAAAAACGAAAAGGCTTAACACTTAAGATTTAAATACCATTCGAAAGGTAATTAAAACGTGCATTTGCTGATAAATTAATAAATATAGCGTTCCATTTAAATAAATGAAGTTATAGCCATTTAGAGTTCTCATTTGTTTAATTCCAATTTTTTTACACCCGGCATAAGATGTCAAGTTTATTATACTTGGAAAATAAAATATGATCTATTGTTACATTTCAGTGTAAATTTGGTATGCATAACTTAATTATTTTTTTAAGTATTTGAAACATGAAAATTAGGTTACATTTTTACAAAATTCAAATGGTTTCAAAAACCTTCAGGTTTATGTAATAAAAACCTTATTAAAACACACACTTATTTTTATCGAAGGATCCAAAAATGCAATAAAATACAGGGTGTTTTATTAAAAAAAACACAACTTTGGTACTTTTAGGGTTTTTGGGACACCAAAAAAATATACGAAAGTAATTTTAAAAAGTAGCCCTAATAGACCCCCATATATCTCCAAAGTGAAACTTTTTGAAAGTCACGTATTTTGGCCACAATATTCCGTGCCGTATAGCGTGAATAACCCTGTATATATATATATATATATATATATATATATATATATATATATATATATATATATATATATATATATACAACATCTTTACTATATTAACAGACAAACGTACATCAAAAATATATATAATACATGTATGATAGATGATGTTAGTGGAATAGTCTGTTAAATGGCTATCGACCAGCGGTCATTCAGCCCTTATATTATTATTATTCGTGGTTTTGAGGTAAAATATTCACGATCAGGTGTAACAATATATGTCATAAATAGTTATGCATTCTATAATAAAATAAACAGAGCAACCATTTTGCATCCAGCCAAATAGTTAATGTAGACCTGTCGCTTTACATACTTTTGATAAATACTTCATAAATAAAGGAGAAATCTACAATACCTCATACAAATTGGTATGTACTAGATGGTTTATTTAAAATTTATACTTTAATTTATGTTAACTATTTTGAATTAATAATTTAAATTTTTATATAAATTATTACTGAAATCAGAAACGATCAAACCAGTTCTAATTTGAAATACAAATTTAAAAAAACGAATTAGGGGTACTAATTAAATTTAAAGTAATTCATAATCTAATTACATTAAAAATATTATTATTAAAATCTAGAAAAATAAATGAAAATGTGTCTAACCAAATGTAACAATAAATATAATAATCAAAAATCTAATCAAGAAATAATAACTGTTTTTAATTAATATATTGTATTCATATAATAATCCTATAATTATATCCTAATTAATTGGCTTAAATATTAATATATTAAATTTAATTTTTATTAAATAGAAAAACCCTTATTTTAATTAACTCTGTCTATTTAATATTTTAAGCTGTTTCTCTCTTGGGCAAACCAGCTTTTATCTTAGACGTGCGCAGCAGTTTTTAAGGAATATGAATTTAATGTAAGAACATTACCCAGAGGGATAATAAAATTGATCATATAAATTCCTACAATAGTTGCAACGGGGAAGAAAGAAGGGTTACCAATGGCCGCCCCGGGCCACGCGCGATATTGCCTCCAATATTTAGATTATTCCGCGTGACGCCGGGTCGGGCAGTTTTTCATTTTCGGAGGGCAGACAACATCCGACGAGGGAATAAATTCAATTTCAACCGTCCCCGACAATATTAAATATAAAACACGGCGCTTCCAGAAATACTAACTTCACCCTTTTACATGTATCCCATAAAATTCAAATGAAATATGAAGTAAACAGTACAGTGGCGGGGGTGCGTAAGGGGGGTGGAATAAATCTAATAAATTTCGAACTGTATTCAAATATGCCACTGGCAGCAAACCACATTTTATTAAATCCGTTAGAAGCTCAATCATATCAATCCTCCATCCAGATTGATGAACCTTATGTAGGGTCATGCAAATAGTGAGGATTTATGTTCGGCTCAAATCGAATAAACTTGAATCGGAAAGTGTAATACCGGAAAATAAAATTTATTATTGGCTAATATATTTATTCGTGTCATATGATAAAGTTAAATATCTAAAGCTATATTTTATTCAAATGAATTGTCCAAATTATATTAAACGAACATGTTTAAGCGTTACTGTTTTAATTTATTTATAATTTATTTGAAATTTTTTGTTCTTTTGCATTATTTACATAAGTAATAAGCTTGTAAGTTTATCTCTTGTTCCCTCTTGAAATATAAATAATGTTTGAGACATTTAGTACAGGAAACATTTTCAATTTTACGTAAAGCAAGATAATAGTATTAAGATGATATCTATTGCCTAAAATGTTAATATATGAAATTACATACTGTAATGTATAAAAATAAAAAGCAAATAACAAGCAAGTCAATTATACTATAAATTGAAATTTTACCTTTAAGTTGTGCTAAAATAGGAACACGTAACACAAAAAATAGTAGCCATGTAGTTTACACTTTCTGCATGTTAAGCTAGGTAAAATCAAACCCGGATACGACCATGGGGACCTGTGAAGATTTCCCAGTGGGCCACCCCTAGATATTTCTTTTATCGATAATGTTGAATTTTATTTTTAAATATAAAAAAGAGTATTTCTTATAAGAAAAAAATATTTATTTTATTATATCTAGTACATAATGTTTTTAAATATATAAACAGTTTTATCTAAACCAGACCATCAAAATGAGATAGACATATTCGGTTTAGGCAATATATTAATAAATAACATAAAAATGTTGTTTAAGAAACTATTTCACGTATTCCTACAAAAACCATAAAGTTTATTGGCCATTAAAACATTTTATTACAGTATACATATTTTGGTATATTTTATAAATTCATTCCTGATACATGACCATGCCTATAAAATAAAAATAATACGTCTAGGACCCTACTGCGCGAATGAATAAGTAATTTACAGAAACTGAATAAGATATAAAATATTTCTGCATATTCATTGAATTCCTTAAAGTTTTAAAATTTATTTAGAATGTTTGTTTTTTAGTTATCGCTAATCAAAATGTGTATTATATTGATCTATTTGTATAAAATCCATGTTTTTGTTAGTTAAGTTTTTGTTCGTTAGTGTAACCACGTCAGTTTGCCACTGCTTATACAAATTTTCAGAAAGTGATATTTATCAGCCAGCCATTAAACCATGTCGATTACCTTCAAAAAGTAAAAGATACTTTTAGTTTGATAATGACTAGCCTATAGCCGAAACTATAGTAACTGTGTAATTTTTTTATAGTAACTGTGTAATTTTTTAAACAGCCTATAGTCGAAACTATAGTAACTGTGTAATTTTTTTATAGTAACTGTGTAATTTTTTAAAAACAAAGTTATGGTGTTTCAATTAAAATTCATTTATAGAAAAAATTAGATTTCTTAGTTGTATCAAAATCTTTATACATAATCTTAAATAGTATTATTATTATTCATGATATCCCTTAATTAGTTTTGGTAATGATGTAGTGGGCTCTAGAAAAGCTGATTATTATTATTTTTAAGTTAAATTAATTAACACCACTTACATTATTTGAGTTATATTGTATATACCGTAGTTAATTCAATATCTTTACACTATACGATTAAATAAAATTTGTATTGAAAATCAATTACTTTCTATTGTATTTTTCGAAAAATAAAGAGTAAAAATAACCCTTACGAAATATAACCCATTCACCATTTACTTTAAGTTATTATAACAAATTTTAAAATTCAGTATAATTAAGCGCATTAAATAATAAATTCAGTTTTTATACGACTCTCTTATGTTGATAAAATAAATTCAAATGATTTACGACGTATGTGCTTCTAAAATACATTTTTTCCGATTTACTAATTGTATTTTTTTATTTATTCAATAATTGTATTCTTAGGTAAATAAAACTTATTACTGATTTTTTATTACAAATATATGTTTACGGATTAAACTAAAATATGTCTAATTACTCTGTTTGAATTTGTACTCTTGTTATGTTCTTTGTTTATGTTAACAAAACATAACATTAAAAATTGGTTTCATAAAGAATGTAATTTGAGAGTTTCTATAAAATATGTTGTAGAATTAATTATATATGTCCGTAATTAGAAAAAATGCAAACTGTTATAAAATTCTCTTTCAGGTTGTATATACTATATAAATTGCAAAAAGTTCAAATAATAATAAATAAACTTCATATTATACTGATATACGATTGAATATGTAACAAAAGAATTTTGTAATAATATCGCTAATGAACTATTAGTATCAGTTCTTAAAGTTCAGCACACAATTTCACCATCACAAGTTTATAAGATTTTTAAACAAATATGTTCCTGTAAAAAAAAGTTTTACATCATCATATAAAACACTTTATATTTAAATCTACTCAAGTCGAGCAGTAAAAACATTGCATAAATATCTGCCCGAATATAAAGCAGCTTTAAAAAGGAATAATAATATATAAACATTTGCTAAATAAATAAATATTTTCATTCACTATGATAATTAATAGCAAATTATTGGCGATTTAGTGGGCAATAATAAAAATAAAAATCATATTTTGCCACAACTGCTATTAAATGTGGTTGTGACTGCAATAATTGGTATCATTCAAAATGTGTGAAATTGTCTGAGAAAAACTTGGCTTATTTTAAGAATGAGGAAAAGAGTGCTGATGCAATATTCCTACGATTAATATGATTAAGTGTATGTTTCGATCGGAATTTACGTCATTTAAAGAAGATATACAATTGAATTTATCTAATATAACGGATAATATTAGTTTACTAGATTCGCGACTACTTAATTTAGAGAACAAAAATAAAGCTTTGAAGGATGGAATTAATTTATTGAAAAATAGTGTCAGTAATGGCGACATGATTTATGAACTAATCGATCGAGACGACCGTAGCGGTAATGCTATCTTATATATCATAATCGTTGTCAAGGGATAATGAGGAAAGAAAATACCACGACTTGAATGAATTTAATAAAATAGTATACATTATTACTGATCGTAAATTGGTGCCTTCTAAATTAATAAGATTAGGTCGTAAACCAGATCAAAACGGACCGCATAAAGTAACTATGGATGATCGTAATACTGCTTCGACAATTAATAAAAATAGTAGCAAGAGTAAGGCTTCACATCCTCTTAAGGCAGATTTGACGCAAATTCAACGAAATGAGCTCAAAAATTTATATGCAGAATTAAAGATGCGAAAAGAAAATGGCTAACCAAATGCTTATATAAAGTACATAAATAATCGTCCAACTATAAGCATTGATACATGCACAAATAAAGGACCGAATCTAAAAAACTAACAATATATTAACAAAATTTAGGTGGCATGAAATCTAAATAAACGAAATTATGCATGCAGTTAATTGGAGTACTTACGATGTTCTTATCTTTACGGAAACTTGGCTAGATAATTCAATTTCTGACAATGAACTAGGATTTAAAAATCATACAATATACAGAGTTGATCGTTCTACATTAACTAGCAATAAAACTAAAGAGGGTGGAGTTCTTATTGCCGTCAAATCTAATTTGTGTTCCTATAAAATAGCAATTGATATTAGCAATTTGGAGCAATTATGTATTAGATTAAATAATAATTTAATTATAAGAGGAATTTACTTTCCTCCTTCTTCGCAAGTTTCACTTTATGAGTATTATTGTCGAACAGTTATTGAAATTCTTCAAATCCACCCTGATGACAACTTTTTACTATATGGCGACTTTAATCTACCAAATGCCAAATGGACCGATGATTTGGAAAGCGTAACATATTCTAGCAACATCTGTTTTCTCGCCGAAATACAAAGCGACAGTTTCATCTATCATCATTTATATTAAAGAAATACCACGACTCATTCGAGAGGCATCTTATTAGATTTATTTTTTTCCAATATTGTTAACCTGTCTGCGATTGCTGCTGCTGATCCCATTAGTAATAATTCTATTCATCACACTGCCATGGAACTATCAATTCCTTTAAATTGTATCCAACAAGCTCCTTCAATTTACTATTATTACAACTTTTAAAAAGGAAACTATAATGCTATTAACAACTATCTAGGTTCAATTGACTGGACTAGTATTCTAATCCTGAGGATGCAGCACATATGTTGAATGAAGTTATCTATTATGCTATAAACAAATTTGTGCCTATATCTAAATTTAGCCACTCAAACTACCCCAAGTGGTTTAACTTCGATTTAATTAAATTGATTAAGAAGAAAAAGTGTGCCCATATTCGTTACAAAACAACTTCCAAGAGGAGTGACTACATTGGTTTCGCATCCCTACGTACACAATGCAATAATTAAACAAAAAACTTCATGACTTACATATAAATCAAGTTGAAGAAAATCTGTGTCATAATCCACGTTCTTTTTGGGCGTATGTCAACGATACTCGAGGAACAAGTGGTTATCCAAAAACAATGTATTTTGATCAAAGCAAGTGTAATACTGAAGAAGAAAGTGCCGACATATTCGCTGATTTTTTTCTACAGTTTATCTGAATGAAGATCGCAATGTGCCTACGTTTAGCTTTCCCCTTTCAAATTTCCTGTAATTCTTTTAGTGTTTCGGTATCTGATGTTTTTAATGGTATCAATAGTTTATGTAATAGTTGTAAATCTGGACCAGATGGTATACCACCGTTCTTTTTAAAACAATGTGTAACTACTATTACTATCCCTATCCATTTTATCTATAATTTATCATTAAAAACGGGTATAGTTTCTTCATGCTGGAAGAGAAGCTATATTACTTCTTTATTTAAATCTATCAATATAGCAAATATCAGGAATTACTGTGGTATAGCGATTAAATCATCTGTTCCCAAACTATTGGACAAAATTATTGCGAATCAGCTAAAGTGGGTTTGTAAAAATCGTATTATTGACCAACAACATGGGTTTAGTACTGGTCGCTCAACGGTTACAAATCTTTTAGTATTTAAAACAATAATTCTAGATGCTTCAGAGAAAGGTTTGACAGTCGACGCCATTTACACTGACTTCTCTAAAGCTTTTGATCGCATCCACCACGAAACTCAACTCGCTAAGCTGTCTGCTTATGGTTTTGGAACAGATGTTATTAGTTGGTTTAGTAGTTATTTAGGAGAGCGAACCCAATGTGTTAATATAAATAGAACCTGTCAAAGATCATCAACATAACTTCTTTAGTTCCTCAAGTGTCGCGTTTTGGCCCACTACTGTTTTTAATTTTCATCAACGATTGTGTCTGTTATAAATAATAGCCAGTGTCTCATATTTGCAGATTATCTTAAGTTATTCAAGATAATCAGTTCGGCACAAGATTGTGTTGCTTTGCAAAGGGATATTTTTATTTTAAACCTATGGTGTATTGCTAATGGCCTCGATCTTAATGCCGAAAAATGTTTAAAATTATCATTTGTACGTATCTTGAAATACCAATGTGTAGATTACTTCATTGATAATAAAAAGTTGACTGATGTACAATATGCTAAAGATTTGACGGTTACATTCGATAAAAAATTAACATTTAAAAATCACATATGTAACATAACATCGAAAGCAACTCAAATTCTCGGATTTATTAATAGATTTAGTAGAAAATTTCCACCGTCATTAATTAGAAATTTATATGTATCGTTGGTTAGGCCCGTATTTGAATATGCTTCACCTATATGGTCAAGTGAGTTGGTACATAATATAATTAGAATAGAAAAAGTACAGAATAAATTATTTAATCATTATGCTTATAGAACTGGTCTAAACTGTACTGATTATTTAAATCTGAGATGTTATTTAAATGTTACTCTTCATAAGGATAGAAGGATGATAGCTGATCTATGCCTTCTGTATAACTTATGCCATAATTTCATAAACTGTCTGGAATTACTTTCTCAATTAAACTTTAATGCCAGTCCTCTTCATCTACAAAGAAATAAAAATACATTTAGAATTAAATTTCATTACACAAATTATGGTAAAAATAGTCCAAAATGTCGTGCAATGCGAACTTTTAATTCACTTTCGGATAAAAAGATTCAAGAGGCGTTGTTTTAGCATTATTCCACGTTTATAATAATTAATGTACATAATTAAATATATGTATATAATAGTTTTTGAATATCATAGTTAATTTATAACCCACAATTTTAATTTGATTTGATTTGACTTAATTTATTTAAATGTATTTAATTTGTTTTAATTTGTTTTGATTAGATTTAATCTGATTTAATTTGAAGTGATTTAGTTAAATTTACTTTATTTGATTAGATTTAATTTAATTTAGGGAAATTGCACAGGTAACCAATATTTGTGTATTATTCATTTATAGTCATACATTATGTTAATTTGTATTTAATAGTATATTACATAACGAGAGTTGTAAGTCATATATTACGTACGAGTGGAAAAGTTGCGCACGAGCCGTTAGGCGAGTGCAGTAATTCCACGAGTACGTAAGTGACTTACAACTCGAGTTGTGTACTATACTTTTTCTACTCCCATTCATTATAATTTGGAATACTTTGCAATATTGAGGTTATGTTTACTATGAAAACACTTCGCAGCATCAAATACATGGCCCAAAGAGATGAGGGTTTGTATTTCTTACTTATTTCCCCAAAATAGGCTAATAACACATTTTCCGAAAAAGACTGAACACTATTCATACGCCAATCCATGAATTTACCGTAAACCACTTTATAACGCTCTTTGGATTTTTCCGGGAGAAGATCCGCTGCGGTATGTTCTGCTAGTTGCCTAATTTCTGGTGGAGTTCCAACAATTTCTTCTGTGGAGTCACTTTCACTCATTTTAACAATGAATTTTAACCAAAATAACTTCAATGTAATATGTATTCAACAACGATAAATGTCAAATTCATTTGTCTAGGCTGCTTGATTTGAGTTTCGTAATAATAATAGTTACGTAATATATTACGTGCTAGTTTTTTCTTCATTACGTGCATGTATCATAATGCCATGGTTACTAATCAACAAACGATTGCGTTATTGCCTACTTACTACTATGGGAGTAGAAAAAATATATTTTACGTTAATAAAGTTATTATTATTATGATTTTAATAAATGCTAGTCATGTCAGTACACAAGCGAATGATTATAACATTTTTTTTCAAAAACCTAACACAAGACATGTTAGATAATAAATTTCGGAGAAAATGCAGTACGTATTCATGCAACATACCAATAAATTGTCATAGTATGTTGTATAAACTCAAATTTCTTACTAATATGGATCAGTGGGCATGACAATGTACCTATAACACTATTAAATAGTTGAAACATATATGTATTGTGTTTCAACTATTTAATAGTGTTTAATAGTTTATTTCAAACTGGTATTTTACCTGATCAGTTAAACCATGTAATTATTACTCTAACTTACAGACAACACATTCAATACATTGGTTCTAAGTTTAGCAGATCATGTTATGGTTTGAAGATACCGAGTAAAAATGTGAATGAAATTATTGTGAAATCATTTTCCTGCGCACATTATTACTTCCATATGAAATATGATATTATGTTCTAGGGCAGTGGTATAAAATATAATTCAGTATTAGTAGCCCAAAAATGCATCATTCCAACAATTTGCCAAATAAAACAAACTGACAGTTGTAAATTGTTATTTAAAGCTATGAATATCAACAGTTTCTTTTATCTATTTATATAAATGTATCAAGTTTTTATGTACACATAGAGAACTTTTTTTCTTGCAAACACTATTATTATTATCTTCCAAAAGCTTTGAAACATATGAAAAAAATAGTAACATGCTCATTCTTTTAATTCTTGTATCACATGTTCTGTATTACATTTGATGTGCTAATTAAATTTTAATGTAATTGTATTGGAAATAAACTATGATATTATTATTTATTACTAATACCACCTAAATGTTAAGTGTATACCAGAAACTGTATAATTGCGAAAATGACTTGTAGAATGCTCATTAATATTTTAAATTAGTAAACTTCTTAATTACCTCTTATAAACACGATCTTATCAGAGGCACTGATAACCGTACATTAGTTATTAATCGGATTTAATTTATTTATACTTCTCCCAAACTTCTTTCTGAAAATGGCTGAAATTCAAACATGCATTTTTATGATGATACTAAATATTCCATTATAAGCGCAAAGGTTTGCATATAGGAAGAACTTTTTTATACCTAAACATCAGTTGCTACATTGGGTCTCGATTATTGTTAGTTTCAACAGGACGGAGCAAGCGCTTACATAGTTCGGGTAACTATGAAGATTTTGAGACACCAATTTCTAAGTCGAGTGATCTCCCGTTTTGGAGATTTGAACAGGCTGTTCAGATCGCCAGATCTAACAGAACCAGACTTCTTCCTTTGGAGCTTTTTAAAATCTCACACCTACCACAACATACCACGAGCCTTGCAAGACTTGAAAGCTAACATTGAAAAAAAAATCACCAATTTAAAGCCAGATGTTTTGCGAGCAACAATTCAAAATGCCGTAAAACGAGAACAATTATTCATTAACTCGGGTGGCCCCTTTAAGCTATATATTTTTTTAAGTAATGTAACTAATAATACACTTTCAAATAAACTTTTGATGAAAACAGAGCTATTTTTTTATTTATAACAAAATGGCAGCCAATTCAAACTATGACATTACTTTTGCGCCACCTTGTACTACCAAACATGACATTATTTGCATTACGGGATCATAGATTAAAAAAGGTCTTCATAATTTGGAACTTTTCTCCAACCCTATAACGATTCTCGCTGTGAGAGATTACATCAAGCTCGAGAGGTACTGCTAAAAGCAACAATATTCGTTCTGAAACACTTAATATGAGCGACACTGGCAATTCTTTGAAATCCTCACAGTTACCATACCTCTACGCAGTTCCAATATTGTAATTATGTATGTGTACATTGGACCCAAGTCCGACATCAATGTCTACAATCATGTATATAAAATGATTGAAAATCTCTATTATAACTATGATCATTTAATAATTGCTGGTATGTAAACAGTATTCACGTTGCTGTTGCATAATGGGAAGTCATGATTTATTTTTTTAACGTTGGACACACTATTCGTCAATTTTCCGTCACTCGTGCGCCTGACATGTGAACTTGTCAAAATACATACCGTGTTGCTAAATTTCCCGCAGCATTGTTTGATAAAGTCCATTATTTGTCAAAAAAATGCTGATAAATTTCTTTAAAATGCCAAGAATTATTAGTGCTAAAATTAAAATAGCAATAAAATAAAGTGTTATGTTCAATACAGAGAAGTTGTGCCAAATTTCAGCTATGATGATATGTGTACAGAACATTTTTCAGTAAGTTAGAATTAAGTTATTTTCATTCATAAATTGAATTCTATGTGAGTACAAGAACAATAGCAAAGGAAGCGCAAGACAAATCTAAAATTTAAGCTGGTAAAAGAGTCAAAACTGACAATTTTACCAATCACATGTTTAGGAAAGACCAACACCAACTTATTTGGCAATATAACTCAAAAAATTAATGTTTGCGTTATCTTATCTTTTGGCTAATTCCCGAAAAAATTTAGAATTTAAAGGTGGGAAAAAACTATACAAACTTCTGCAATCGTTACAAGTATAAAATCACAAAACTGTCGCAAAATTTCATGTGAACAGAAACACGTCGTTGCATCTAATATTGCATTATTCAGAAAATTTTTACAGTTTCATATTTTTAAAGAAAATTTTACATTTGTATACAGGGTGTCCCATTTTAATCCGCCAGTAGCGATAATTCTGAAACTTTGCATTGAATCAAAAAGTGTTCCAAATGAAAAGTTAATGGTTCTGAGGGGGACATCTGATGCCGTAGACATTGCCCCCCCCAGCCCCCCAAGGGGGGCGGGAACAGGAGGCAACTTTAAAATTTTAAATGGAAACCCCTATTTTTTATTGCAGATTCTAATAGACGGTTAAAAAGTATGTAAGTTTTATCCGAAACATTTTTTTATTGGTCGAGAGATGGCGCTGCAAATGTAAAAGTTTTTGTCAATTAAATTGCGAAAATCGTCACGTAATTAACTGTTATTATTACTTAAGACTTACTCACAACCTTACAAGGTTGTTTTTTTCTCAGCCTGCCCAAATACTAGCCCCCCCCCCCCCCATACAAAGACGTAAAGTACTCAAAAATAGCGATTGAGTACTTCTTGTTCAAATTAAATAATGGTAAAATAATTTAAAAAAGAATGTCATTTTTTTCAAACAGTGTTTGACCTGGCCCCCCTCATAGCTCCATTTTTAAAAAAAAAACGACATTCTTTTTTTAATTATTTTACCATTATTTAATTTGAAAAAGAAGTACTCAATCGCTATTTTTGAGTACTTTACGTCTTTGTAGGGGGGGCGGGGATAGTATTTGGGCAGGCTGAGAAAAAAACAACCTTGTAAGGTTGTGAGTAAGTCTTAAGTAATAATAACAGTTAATTACGTGACGATTTTCGCAATTTAATTGACAAAAAACTTTTACATTTGCAGCGCCATCTCTCGACCAATAAAAAAATGTTTCGGATAAAACTTACATACTTTTTAACCGTCTATTAGAATCTGCAATAAAAAATAGGGGTTTCCATTTAAAATTTTAAAGTTGCCCCCTGTTCCCGCCCCCCCTTGGGGGGCTGGGGGGGCAAAGTCTACGGCATCAGATGTCCCCCTCAGAACCATTAACTTTTCATTTGGAACACTTTTTGATTCAATGCAAAGTTTCAGAATTATCGCTACTGGCGGATTAAAATGGGACACCCTGTATTCACAAACTTCAAAAATTAATATACCATTTGGGCAAAATGTTATAGTTTTAAAAATGGTAAATGAGAAACGTAAGACTTTTGGCAAATTATTGTAGGTCAAAAATAAATTAGTTTAGAAAATATTAATCGAACACTGTGTGACTCCTCCCAGCGAGTTACACTGGACCGTTTTGGTAAAACGAATTTTTGGCCAGGGCAAGTGGTTAATCACGATTTAAAAAGTAGGAGAATTATGTGACCACTTTTGTTTCAGACTTCAATTCAGAAGTCTGGTGAGGAATTACGGTTGTGATGTCTGTTACACCCCGATGATTCTGGCAGATTCGTTCTGTCAAAGTGAGAAAGCCAGGAATAATGAGTTTACAACGAATGCATGTAAGTTTATAAATGTATTGCAAATTTTATAAATGTAAAATTTTAAAAATTAAATAAATCTTTAGAAGAAGTAATTGTGGTAAAAATATTAAACTAAATCTTTTGTAAATAATTTTTACAAAAACAAAACAGTGTTTTTGTTTAACTGATTAAAGTTGGAGGCAGTTATTTTTAATTAAATAAAAAAAACACTTTTACTTAATTTAGTATCTTTGGGTACATTTGACAAGTGAGACTCGTCATCGAAATGCACAGCCAAAATTATAGATGACGAGTCTGACTTGTGACTGAAATAAAATAAGAAATTATTATTGTTAACTCGTTCTGATTCTGATTAGAGTTTTCTCTTGATGACTATTAACCATAGACTTATAGATTGATGAAGCATTAAAAACTTTCCTTCATATAACTTAACTATTAAAAAATATGAATAGCCTGTATTATTTAAAAGGTTTTAGAATTATTTGCTGTTACTTATCGTAGTGTTCTCATCAGCCCTTATTTTCACAAATTTCTAACAGAATAGTGTATTAACCCTTAACGAACGAATGCCACTATACATGACATTATAAATATTCTATAAAAATCGAATGTGATATTTTAGGAAATCTGTTAGGTTTGGCCTTAATTATAGATGCAACAAGTAAAGGCGATTGGCAATTGTTTTTTGACGCGCTCTGGAGCATTGAACGAAAATACATGCATGCTATTTTTATTTAATTTAAGCCTTACAAAATATGGCAAAGAAAAAGAATGTTGAAGAACCAAGTCCCAGTAGAAACCTAGAATTTTCTAGTAGCGAAGATGAATTGTATGTGTTTGAAAAAGTATAGTAGATGAAGGTGAAAGTGATGAATCTGATAGTTCTGATAGTGACTTACTTCTTAAAAAAACGTGTAATGCCTATTATGGGCAGTGATTAAAATAATAATTACGACAGTTCTGATGGTGACTTACTTCCTAAAATAAAACGAGTAATGCATATAACAGATAGTGATACTAATGATGATCTCAGCCAGAACGAAAATGTAAACGTTGATAGTGAGACCATAGCAAATGGGAAAGTGTTGATTTCAACAAATCAAATTTACAGTATCTCCAAAAGTTACTGGGCCACGAATTTCTTAAAAATCCGTCGACCTACTGATCATTGTTTTAGAAAAATGCTTTCGTTCGTAAAAGGTTAATAGAAAATTTTTATGATAATTATATAAGCATACCAATTTTACAAAATTGTTTTTCCTACTAAGTTATGTTGGTTTTCTTAATTACAAATAAACTATAATTAATGTAAGAAAATATGAATGTTTACTCGTTCTGACTCTAATTAGAGTTTTCTCTTTAAGCCTATTAACTAAATACTTACCGATTGATGAAGTAAAGGACTGAAAACCTCCCATCACGTAACTCATCTAATACTTTTAGCCTGTAATTATATAAAAGGTTTTACAATTGATCTGCATTATTTGTTTTAGTATTTTTCTTTATCAGCCTCGTTTACATGAATATTTAACATAATAGTGTGTTAAGGGCAGAAAAGTTTAGGGTTGATAGCCGAAACAGTGATGTACTAACACAAGTAACAGAAAATATACATATTCGTGTATAATAACCATTTCGATTTAAGCTGAGTAATTGTTACATCGTGCTGAATATTATTTCAGACATGTAACGACAGATAACAGTTATATCATTCAATGCCCGGCGTTGCTTTAGTACGGGGAGTAGTTGTTTTAACTGTTAGATGGAGTATTTACATTAAAATGTAAATCATAAATGCAGAAATGCTCATAAAGAAAAATTATTTTTCTTATTATTAATTATCATGAGTAATTTTTGTTTGAATCGAAGATATTTCAAAAATATTTCACCATGTGTTAAATGAGCAATGAATTAAATATGTAAAAAGTAACTACAATAAAGATGTTGCATATAAATATAGTATATAAAAAGAAAAATTCCACGATAATTTCGATAATTGTATATGCACACAAGCTTTACAAAATGGCTGACTTAACTTGTTATTTTTTTTAAGTGTTTTAGTTAGTTTTCTCAATAATTATAGCAATTTAAGTATAACTAAAATAAGAAAAAGGCTATTTTAAATGCATTACTTATTAACTTACCTTTTCTATGCTGACTGGGCCATGTAAAATAACATAATTATTTGGGAGAAAACTTAATTGTGTGTCATGAAAAAAATATTGTTTTGTTGATTAAATATACAGTCTAATGTTTTTTTTTTCCAAAGCCATGTGTGATTATTTTGATTTGGGCTTTAAATTTAAGTTGGCAATAAAATTAATTAATTAAAATTTAAGTTAATTGGAATTAATATTCTTGCTATTAATTACTACAGATTAAAGATATTTCACTCATGAAAAGCTGGAAAATTTGTTAAATGGAAAACATAACCTCAAAAAATAAAAACCAAGGATATTAAGTTTTTAAAATAAATAATTCACACTTTATCTTGAAAAAGATCACAAAATAATAATTATAATTATCTTATAATCACTCGGTTGTAACTAATAAATTGATGATATTTATCTATTATTATTACAATACTTTGGATCATCGTTAACGAAATATATTAACAGACACGTGCATTAAAATGTTTTAATAAAATTTTACATTAAAATATACTTAATAGTAAGCTAGGAAACACAAACGGAGTCTATTTTTCAGAGTTAAACCTTTTATGAAAAGTTCCAATTTATTTCGGGCTTGTAAATCTGTACTTTTTCCAAATTAATACTTGTTATGTTATTGGAGCCTTTTCCACAACTGTAGATATTTTTTTAACTTTATACTTCATCATTAAGCCTTGTTAAAATTTTAATAATATTCAACTAAATGATGAATTAAATAAAATAAGTGCAAATGTATAGTGATAAAAAGTATTAGTATATCATATTATATCATGTTATTGTATAGCAAAGTGTTAAATAAAGATCATATTATTATTATTATTATTAATTATTTCTAGGTGATGTTCCGTTAATAGCTCAATTTGCTGGGAACACAGTGCACGATTTTGTGGGTGCAGCTTATATGATTTCACCGTAAGTACGTTACCTTAATTAAGGTGGTGGAAACCCTAGTGCTTTTTAAAGAATTCAATTTTAGTTATTGTGACGGAGTCGGATTGAATTGCGGATGTCCGCAGAGGTGGGCTAAACAGCAGGGTTTGGGGTGTATCATGCTGGAGAATCCGGAGTTGATATGTTCGATAGTGAAGGAGTGCAGGAATAGGATACCCAAGCCCTTTACAGTGTCGGTGAAGATGAGGATATTAAAAGATTTGAGGTTAGAATTTTTTTAAACTTTAAAATTGATTATTTTAAGGTGAATTACGTTATATTTAGCTTAGTTATTTTTTTTAGACATTTTTCAATGTTTTATATCAAAATTTTAGTACAACATAATAGAAACAAGCTTTTAGTATATTATACATGATAATTACAACACGACTATAGTTGAGGCCTTTGCAGATCATCATCGAGTGTTGTCTGTGTAATTATTATTTCTAATATACTGTAAATTTGTTTATATTTATATTACATAATAAATTGGTATATAAAATATTGAAACGCGCTATTAAAATGGCTTACGAAGATGTTAACCAATCTGTATTATGTATTTCAAAAGTATAATTGCGTTTAATTCTTAAAATATAGATTATGATCCTGAAATACTTTATATAATGCTTTATTTTAGGAAAACAGTCGAAATATGCCAACAGTTGGAAAAAGCTGGTGTTAGTTTTATAAGTGTACACGCTCGAACGTCATCACAATTGACAGGTGATATAAACGAAGATGCCCTTAAATTAATAGCTGAGAATGTTGACTGTCCAGTTGTGGCTAATGGAGGTGTGAAATCGCTGA
>OZ018390.1:33982801-34065694 GCA_963969525.1 Ontholestes murinus
GATGACAACTTTTTACTATATGGCGACTTTAATCTACCAAATGCCAAATGGACCGATGATTTGGAAAGCGTAACATATTCTAGCAACATCTGTTTTCTCGCCGAAATACAAAGCGACAGTTTCATCTATCATCATTTATATTAAAGAAATACCACGACTCATTCGAGAGGCATCTTATTAGATTTATTTTTTTCCAATATTGTTAACCTGTCTGCGATTGCTGCTGCTGATCCCATTAGTAATAATTCTATTCATCACACTGCCATGGAACTATCAATTCCTTTAAATTGTATCCAACAAGCTCCTTCAATTTACTATTATTACAACTTTTAAAAAGGAAACTATAATGCTATTAACAACTATCTAGGTTCAATTGACTGGACTAGTATTCTAATCCTGAGGATGCAGCACATATGTTGAATGAAGTTATCTATTATGCTATAAACAAATTTGTGCCTATATCTAAATTTAGCCACTCAAACTACCCCAAGTGGTTTAACTTCGATTTAATTAAATTGATTAAGAAGAAAAAGTGTGCCCATATTCGTTACAAAACAACTTCCAAGAGGAGTGACTACATTGGTTTCGCATCCCTACGTACACAATGCAATAATTAAACAAAAAACTTCATGACTTACATATAAATCAAGTTGAAGAAAATCTGTGTCATAATCCACGTTCTTTTTGGGCGTATGTCAACGATACTCGAGGAACAAGTGGTTATCCAAAAACAATGTATTTTGATCAAAGCAAGTGTAATACTGAAGAAGAAAGTGCCGACATATTCGCTGATTTTTTTCTACAGTTTATCTGAATGAAGATCGCAATGTGCCTACGTTTAGCTTTCCCCTTTCAAATTTCCTGTAATTCTTTTAGTGTTTCGGTATCTGATGTTTTTAATGGTATCAATAGTTTATGTAATAGTTGTAAATCTGGACCAGATGGTATACCACCGTTCTTTTTAAAACAATGTGTAACTACTATTACTATCCCTATCCATTTTATCTATAATTTATCATTAAAAACGGGTATAGTTTCTTCATGCTGGAAGAGAAGCTATATTACTTCTTTATTTAAATCTATCAATATAGCAAATATCAGGAATTACTGTGGTATAGCGATTAAATCATCTGTTCCCAAACTATTGGACAAAATTATTGCGAATCAGCTAAAGTGGGTTTGTAAAAATCGTATTATTGACCAACAACATGGGTTTAGTACTGGTCGCTCAACGGTTACAAATCTTTTAGTATTTAAAACAATAATTCTAGATGCTTCAGAGAAAGGTTTGACAGTCGACGCCATTTACACTGACTTCTCTAAAGCTTTTGATCGCATCCACCACGAAACTCAACTCGCTAAGCTGTCTGCTTATGGTTTTGGAACAGATGTTATTAGTTGGTTTAGTAGTTATTTAGGAGAGCGAACCCAATGTGTTAATATAAATAGAACCTGTCAAAGATCATCAACATAACTTCTTTAGTTCCTCAAGTGTCGCGTTTTGGCCCACTACTGTTTTTAATTTTCATCAACGATTGTGTCTGTTATAAATAATAGCCAGTGTCTCATATTTGCAGATTATCTTAAGTTATTCAAGATAATCAGTTCGGCACAAGATTGTGTTGCTTTGCAAAGGGATATTTTTATTTTAAACCTATGGTGTATTGCTAATGGCCTCGATCTTAATGCCGAAAAATGTTTAAAATTATCATTTGTACGTATCTTGAAATACCAATGTGTAGATTACTTCATTGATAATAAAAAGTTGACTGATGTACAATATGCTAAAGATTTGACGGTTACATTCGATAAAAAATTAACATTTAAAAATCACATATGTAACATAACATCGAAAGCAACTCAAATTCTCGGATTTATTAATAGATTTAGTAGAAAATTTCCACCGTCATTAATTAGAAATTTATATGTATCGTTGGTTAGGCCCGTATTTGAATATGCTTCACCTATATGGTCAAGTGAGTTGGTACATAATATAATTAGAATAGAAAAAGTACAGAATAAATTATTTAATCATTATGCTTATAGAACTGGTCTAAACTGTACTGATTATTTAAATCTGAGATGTTATTTAAATGTTACTCTTCATAAGGATAGAAGGATGATAGCTGATCTATGCCTTCTGTATAACTTATGCCATAATTTCATAAACTGTCTGGAATTACTTTCTCAATTAAACTTTAATGCCAGTCCTCTTCATCTACAAAGAAATAAAAATACATTTAGAATTAAATTTCATTACACAAATTATGGTAAAAATAGTCCAAAATGTCGTGCAATGCGAACTTTTAATTCACTTTCGGATAAAAAGATTCAAGAGGCGTTGTTTTAGCATTATTCCACGTTTATAATAATTAATGTACATAATTAAATATATGTATATAATAGTTTTTGAATATCATAGTTAATTTATAACCCACAATTTTAATTTGATTTGATTTGACTTAATTTATTTAAATGTATTTAATTTGTTTTAATTTGTTTTGATTAGATTTAATCTGATTTAATTTGAAGTGATTTAGTTAAATTTACTTTATTTGATTAGATTTAATTTAATTTAGGGAAATTGCACAGGTAACCAATATTTGTGTATTATTCATTTATAGTCATACATTATGTTAATTTGTATTTAATAGTATATTACATAACGAGAGTTGTAAGTCATATATTACGTACGAGTGGAAAAGTTGCGCACGAGCCGTTAGGCGAGTGCAGTAATTCCACGAGTACGTAAGTGACTTACAACTCGAGTTGTGTACTATACTTTTTCTACTCCCATTCATTATAATTTGGAATACTTTGCAATATTGAGGTTATGTTTACTATGAAAACACTTCGCAGCATCAAATACATGGCCCAAAGAGATGAGGGTTTGTATTTCTTACTTATTTCCCCAAAATAGGCTAATAACACATTTTCCGAAAAAGACTGAACACTATTCATACGCCAATCCATGAATTTACCGTAAACCACTTTATAACGCTCTTTGGATTTTTCCGGGAGAAGATCCGCTGCGGTATGTTCTGCTAGTTGCCTAATTTCTGGTGGAGTTCCAACAATTTCTTCTGTGGAGTCACTTTCACTCATTTTAACAATGAATTTTAACCAAAATAACTTCAATGTAATATGTATTCAACAACGATAAATGTCAAATTCATTTGTCTAGGCTGCTTGATTTGAGTTTCGTAATAATAATAGTTACGTAATATATTACGTGCTAGTTTTTTCTTCATTACGTGCATGTATCATAATGCCATGGTTACTAATCAACAAACGATTGCGTTATTGCCTACTTACTACTATGGGAGTAGAAAAAATATATTTTACGTTAATAAAGTTATTATTATTATGATTTTAATAAATGCTAGTCATGTCAGTACACAAGCGAATGATTATAACATTTTTTTTCAAAAACCTAACACAAGACATGTTAGATAATAAATTTCGGAGAAAATGCAGTACGTATTCATGCAACATACCAATAAATTGTCATAGTATGTTGTATAAACTCAAATTTCTTACTAATATGGATCAGTGGGCATGACAATGTACCTATAACACTATTAAATAGTTGAAACATATATGTATTGTGTTTCAACTATTTAATAGTGTTTAATAGTTTATTTCAAACTGGTATTTTACCTGATCAGTTAAACCATGTAATTATTACTCTAACTTACAGACAACACATTCAATACATTGGTTCTAAGTTTAGCAGATCATGTTATGGTTTGAAGATACCGAGTAAAAATGTGAATGAAATTATTGTGAAATCATTTTCCTGCGCACATTATTACTTCCATATGAAATATGATATTATGTTCTAGGGCAGTGGTATAAAATATAATTCAGTATTAGTAGCCCAAAAATGCATCATTCCAACAATTTGCCAAATAAAACAAACTGACAGTTGTAAATTGTTATTTAAAGCTATGAATATCAACAGTTTCTTTTATCTATTTATATAAATGTATCAAGTTTTTATGTACACATAGAGAACTTTTTTTCTTGCAAACACTATTATTATTATCTTCCAAAAGCTTTGAAACATATGAAAAAAATAGTAACATGCTCATTCTTTTAATTCTTGTATCACATGTTCTGTATTACATTTGATGTGCTAATTAAATTTTAATGTAATTGTATTGGAAATAAACTATGATATTATTATTTATTACTAATACCACCTAAATGTTAAGTGTATACCAGAAACTGTATAATTGCGAAAATGACTTGTAGAATGCTCATTAATATTTTAAATTAGTAAACTTCTTAATTACCTCTTATAAACACGATCTTATCAGAGGCACTGATAACCGTACATTAGTTATTAATCGGATTTAATTTATTTATACTTCTCCCAAACTTCTTTCTGAAAATGGCTGAAATTCAAACATGCATTTTTATGATGATACTAAATATTCCATTATAAGCGCAAAGGTTTGCATATAGGAAGAACTTTTTTATACCTAAACATCAGTTGCTACATTGGGTCTCGATTATTGTTAGTTTCAACAGGACGGAGCAAGCGCTTACATAGTTCGGGTAACTATGAAGATTTTGAGACACCAATTTCTAAGTCGAGTGATCTCCCGTTTTGGAGATTTGAACAGGCTGTTCAGATCGCCAGATCTAACAGAACCAGACTTCTTCCTTTGGAGCTTTTTAAAATCTCACACCTACCACAACATACCACGAGCCTTGCAAGACTTGAAAGCTAACATTGAAAAAAAAATCACCAATTTAAAGCCAGATGTTTTGCGAGCAACAATTCAAAATGCCGTAAAACGAGAACAATTATTCATTAACTCGGGTGGCCCCTTTAAGCTATATATTTTTTTAAGTAATGTAACTAATAATACACTTTCAAATAAACTTTTGATGAAAACAGAGCTATTTTTTTATTTATAACAAAATGGCAGCCAATTCAAACTATGACATTACTTTTGCGCCACCTTGTACTACCAAACATGACATTATTTGCATTACGGGATCATAGATTAAAAAAGGTCTTCATAATTTGGAACTTTTCTCCAACCCTATAACGATTCTCGCTGTGAGAGATTACATCAAGCTCGAGAGGTACTGCTAAAAGCAACAATATTCGTTCTGAAACACTTAATATGAGCGACACTGGCAATTCTTTGAAATCCTCACAGTTACCATACCTCTACGCAGTTCCAATATTGTAATTATGTATGTGTACATTGGACCCAAGTCCGACATCAATGTCTACAATCATGTATATAAAATGATTGAAAATCTCTATTATAACTATGATCATTTAATAATTGCTGGTATGTAAACAGTATTCACGTTGCTGTTGCATAATGGGAAGTCATGATTTATTTTTTTAACGTTGGACACACTATTCGTCAATTTTCCGTCACTCGTGCGCCTGACATGTGAACTTGTCAAAATACATACCGTGTTGCTAAATTTCCCGCAGCATTGTTTGATAAAGTCCATTATTTGTCAAAAAAATGCTGATAAATTTCTTTAAAATGCCAAGAATTATTAGTGCTAAAATTAAAATAGCAATAAAATAAAGTGTTATGTTCAATACAGAGAAGTTGTGCCAAATTTCAGCTATGATGATATGTGTACAGAACATTTTTCAGTAAGTTAGAATTAAGTTATTTTCATTCATAAATTGAATTCTATGTGAGTACAAGAACAATAGCAAAGGAAGCGCAAGACAAATCTAAAATTTAAGCTGGTAAAAGAGTCAAAACTGACAATTTTACCAATCACATGTTTAGGAAAGACCAACACCAACTTATTTGGCAATATAACTCAAAAAATTAATGTTTGCGTTATCTTATCTTTTGGCTAATTCCCGAAAAAATTTAGAATTTAAAGGTGGGAAAAAACTATACAAACTTCTGCAATCGTTACAAGTATAAAATCACAAAACTGTCGCAAAATTTCATGTGAACAGAAACACGTCGTTGCATCTAATATTGCATTATTCAGAAAATTTTTACAGTTTCATATTTTTAAAGAAAATTTTACATTTGTATACAGGGTGTCCCATTTTAATCCGCCAGTAGCGATAATTCTGAAACTTTGCATTGAATCAAAAAGTGTTCCAAATGAAAAGTTAATGGTTCTGAGGGGGACATCTGATGCCGTAGACATTGCCCCCCCCAGCCCCCCAAGGGGGGCGGGAACAGGAGGCAACTTTAAAATTTTAAATGGAAACCCCTATTTTTTATTGCAGATTCTAATAGACGGTTAAAAAGTATGTAAGTTTTATCCGAAACATTTTTTTATTGGTCGAGAGATGGCGCTGCAAATGTAAAAGTTTTTGTCAATTAAATTGCGAAAATCGTCACGTAATTAACTGTTATTATTACTTAAGACTTACTCACAACCTTACAAGGTTGTTTTTTTCTCAGCCTGCCCAAATACTACCCGCCTCCCCCCCCATACAAAGACGTAAAGTACTCAAAAATAGCGATTGAGTACTTCTTGTTCAAATTAAATAATGGTAAAATAATTTAAAAAAGAAGGTCATTCTTTTCAAACAGTGTTTGACCTGGCCCCCCTCATAGCTCCATTTTTTAGAAAAAAAAGACATTCTTTTTTTAATTATTTTACCATTATTTAATTTGAAAAAGAAGTACTCAATCGCTATTTTTGAGTACTTTACGTCTTTGTAGGGGGGGCGGGGATAGTATTTGGGCAGGCTGAGAAAAAAACAACCTTGTAAGGTTGTGAGTAAGTCTTAAGTAATAATAACAGTTAATTACGTGACGATTTTCGCAATTTAATTGACAAAAAACTTTTACATTTGCAGCGCCATCTCTCGACCAATAAAAAAATGTTTCGGATAAAACTTACATACTTTTTAACCGTCTATTAGAATCTGCAATAAAAAATAGGGGTTTCCATTTAAAATTTTAAAGTTGCCCCCCGTTCCCGCCCCCCTTGGGGGGCTGGGGGGGCAAAGTCTACGGCATCAGATGTCCCCCTCAGAACCATTAACTTTTCATTTGGAACACTTTTTGATTCAATGCAAAGTTTCAGAATTATCGCTACTGGCGGATTAAAATGGGACACCCTGTATCTTGACGAAACGTGAATTTCCAAAATCGATCGGCAATTTGTCGTTGAGTGCACGATTCAGATTTGAAAAGTAATTCATGCAAAATTAAAAGTGAAGGGTCAATGTTTACAAATTTTGCACGTAGGATGCCAATTAGGTTTTTTTGAAGTGATTTGATTTATTGTTAAATTTAAAAAAAAGTGATAGGGTTTGTCATAAAACAATGGATGGAAACTTATTTGAAATTGGATAATTAATCAGCTAATTCCTGCTTTGACAAATGTGTAGTGATTTCTGAAAATGCCACCCACATTTTCATCTAAAAAAAGTCGAATGCCGGAATGGCTGATTAAGCATAACATAGAAATTAGAGATAACTTTTTGAAAAAGCAACTATAGAATTTGATAAAACCTTTCAAAATTATTAGTGATCGACAATATGTAACAGATGTGACATTGAGATAACATGACATGAGGTTCTTAGATTACCCCCATACCTTATCAATTCAATCCAATTGAAATGGCATCGGCGTTTTGTAAGACCTATTATAACAAATACATACATGTTTGATGTTATTTCACCTTTAATAATTACATTAGGAGAATCTGACTCGGAATCTGATTGGGATTATAATACAAATAATGAATCAGAATTTTATAGTGAAATTATGGAAATTGAATAGTTTTGTTCTTTTTTGTCAAGTATGAGAGGTTTGTAAAAATTTAGTATAAAGAGAAAGGTAAACTTATTAAAATAAGTAGGTACTTAGTTACAAGACTTTTTATAAAATTTTGTTTTAGGAATATTTTGGTTAAAATCAGATCTTGAATCATCACTTCTGGCGGTATGAAGTGCGAAAGTGCTAAGTGCATCGACTTTCTGAACCAATTGTTCCTGAAGATGAACAACATTCCAGCCTCGGCCGTTCAATTTCTATTAAATATGATGCATCCATAAACTTCCAGACGGATGAGAAACTCAAGTACAATTACAAAGAGACCAACTTAGTAAATTTATATTGCATATCTCGACAATTAACTGTGATGATCTGTACAGCTGCATAGATGTTGATACTGCATGCAATTTGATATATGACAAGTCATACAGTATTATTGACCTTCATGTTCCTAATGAAAAATATTGTAACAATACCAGAGATTTTCCTCCATGGTTTAGTCGCAGGTTAATTTTGGATATTAATGTGAAGAAAAAAAAAATAATAAGCTCTTATCACGTAACAGCGAAATTGGCTGGGGCAGTTTCACTTGTATTCGACAATATCTCAAAACCAACATTAAAAACGCTCGTGAGAGGTATATGCAAGATGCAGAATCTAGACTAAATAGAGATCCTAAGAAATTTTGGACTTAAATTAATTCAATTAAGAATGCTTCTAGAATACAAGGTAACAAGACATGTGAAGAAAACTTTAACAAATCATTGATGGATTCGCAACTCACATCAAATTCAAATATTCTGGCAATCATCAAGGACCTACTCCTGTGCCTGTTTATAAGAATAATTACCTAGGCAAATACATTTTTAACGAATCTACCGTTTTTAAGCATCTCAATCGTCTTAAAGCAAACCCAACTTCAAGCATCTATTTTACAAAGGCCGTACCCCAAGACAGATTGACTTTGAATAAAAAATGTTCGTTCCGAATTTGCTCGAAGAAAAGATTCAGGAGAGACAAATATTGTACTAAAATTGTCAATGGAATATTAACAATTTTCTCGGAAAACTAAACACTTCCCAACAAATTATAGTACCTAAGAAAAACATTGATTGGTTGAAAAACGGACTTAATTTATTATGCGGTAGCAAGCCATTTTAACGAAGTAGTCATGCTCACAGAAACTTGGTTTAACGATAATATTTACGATTCTGAGATTTTTATAACAGATCACATTGTTCATCTCGTAGAGGTGGCGGTTCACTGATTGCGGTGCATGTTGACTATATCAGCTATAGATATGATATCAACATTACACAAAATTTGGATGTGCAAATTGTACGTGTTTGAGTTATGTTTAGTCACTTTAAAGTGTATTTCATCTGCTTGTACATACCGCCCTCTCAAGACATAATAATAGCAATAGTTTTTTGGTGCATACAATAAGTTTATAAAGGTCACTACCCCAAAATATACAGAAAAAGAACAGCTTATATACATTAATTATAATTATAAGAGAATATCATATAACAGATTTGTACAAAGATTTAAATTACATATCACTGAAATCATTCGCAAAGTATTCAGTGAACTGTAGAAGCTCTTCATGTAGAGATACGATTTAATTTTTTGTATTTAGCGAATGGTAGGTTTTTTACATTACTTGGCAAACAATTGAAAAATTTAATTGCATAATAATTAGACCCTACTTGCGATTTTGCAAGTCGAATTTTATTTAAACAAATAAGTCGCTTATTTCATGTCTGGTAATTATAAATATCATTGTGCCTTGAATAGTTGTCTTTATGTTTTTTAATATAGAGTAAACATTCTAATATATAACATGCAGGAAAGAATTAATATTTTAAGTTGGATGAAAAAGGGCTTACACTCTGTTTGTTAACCTATGGTAGCCAGCATCCGAATAGCTCTTCTTTGCAGTGGAAATTACTTTTGGGTATGTGTAGAATGGCTCCATACAATAATGTCATATTGAAAATGAGAATTAACTAATGCGTAATAGGTATTTTTTTGTACATAAGGTGACACAGAATTTTTTAGTTTACGAAGTAAAAAGATACTAGAACATACCTTTTTTGAGGTCTCGTCCACATGAGCTTTCCACAGTAACTCACGATCCAATGTAAAACATAAATATTTTATATCTTCACTCAATATCTCATTATCCATAAGTTTTAGTGTGAATACAAGTTTAATATCATTAACGGAGAGTCGATTGCTTTGAAACCAGGATAAAGTCTTTGAATGTGACTGCTGGCTACACAGAGATACTTCATTTAAGTTTTTACCTTTTGCTTATTAGCGTAGTATCATCAGCATAGAGAACTATACTGGCATCTTCAATAAAGTTCAGGAGATCATTTATGTTCAATATAAAAAGCAGAGGTCCAAGAATTGATTCTTGTGGCGCACACATGACTTCATAATTTTACCAGAGGATACTATCACTAAATATTGAAACTTCATCCGAAACCATTATTAATTTTAATCCTAGCCATAATATTCAAGCATATGACTCTCGTAAAGCCTACTTCACTGAATTATACTTATCAGTACTTCAATATGAGTGGAAAACCGTTTTTTCTTGCATCAATATGAATGAGTCCTGTAATGCTTTTTATGTTGTGCTTGTTACGTTATTTTCATAATATGTACCTAAACGCAAAAATCCTCCATGTCATAAATATCTCATTTGGTTCACTTGATCACTTATTAAATTAATTAAGGTAACGACCGACATAGAAAATCTTATGTTTAAACTAAATATAATTATCGTGAAACTCGAGTTGCTAGCTTACGAAATGAAATATAACAAAATTTAAAGATCGATCACAAAACCTATATCGTAAATGCTGAATAATATATTTCAAAGGACCCTAAAAAGCTTTGGAATTACATACATGCACGAAAAGACCAATCAAGAATACCTGGAGTAATGGTATTAGAAAACGAAACGTTGAATTCATCTGAAACGATAGTTGATGGTTTTGCATCATATTTTAAGTGTATATTTAGTTTATTCTAAAGGTCAACCTACAACCCAGAGAAATGTTACCTCTAACATAATACAAGATTAACAAATGTGATATATATTAGTCATCTAAACGTAAGAAGAATAATTCAACCTCTGGTCCTGATGACATTCCCATAGTCCGTGATTGTATTCAGTGCCTTATGCCCATTTGCTTCACATTTTTAATTGTGCTTTAACTTCTTCAACCTGTTGGAATACTGCTAGAATAACTCCAGTTTTAAAATCTGGATTTGGAACTAGTTCAAATAATTATAGACCTGTTTCAATAATTTATAACTTCGCCAAACTCCTGGAATTTCTAGTATGTTCTCAAATACAAAAGCAACTTAACATTTTAATTTAGACAAAACAACATGGATTTGTAAAAAAAAACGTTCAAAAAACACAAATTTTTTAAACGTTACCCACATTATATCCGAAATTCGCGATAATAAAGGCAAGATAGACGTTATTTATACAGACTTGCAGAAAGTTTAAATTCTATTAACCACAATTTAATGTTTGCTAAATTATTAACATTTAAATTCTCTGGAAATGCCTTGAAATTTATAAAATCATATTTATGTAAAATGGTAATAAAATATATTAAAATTCTTCAGTTTGTTATAGAAGATTAGATAATAATTTAAAAGAAACCAATTTGTAGAATATAAAGGGTACAAATCACACAGTTTCACTCCTACTAGCGGTATTCCTCAGGGATCCAACTTCGACCCTCTCCTTTCATTATTTCAATATTTTGATCTTTGTCGTATCGATAGATGGTGCATCGAAAACAATTTGAGTCTTAATATAGGCAAGTAATGTACTAATTCCGTTGTACTTCTCGAATTTCAATATATCTTATACGTTGAAATCTTGAGCCAGTTCTATACTATTCTGCATCTTATGTCTAGCACTAATTTTTCACAATTGAAATGAACAATTCATGGTTAACTTTAATATGTTTAATATGGGTATACTCGTTGTTTATTTTTTCTAAAACCTAATAGAACCCACACTGTGATTATTTTAATCTTGAGTGCTCTTGGAGTCGATATAGAATGAATTATATCATACTTTCAATCACTAGCCGGTTAAATATTGAGGCGTACTTGACCATATATACATTCTCCTTATCAGATCAGTTACATAAATATCTCTTGGGAGATGGTTTTTGATATAAATAAATATAAACTTTCAACAAATAGCAGCCTCAACTATCCAGTTATTAAAGATTTTTTTGGTCTAAATGCAGCTGCAAGAAGATACATAAATCTTAAATCCACTATTTAGATACTATATTCGAAATTGTTGTTGCTTCTTGGTTTGATAGTAAGAATATATCAATTTCCTTGAAAAGATTTTCGGAAGTATCCAACAACATCAATTGCAACTCATTTGAAAGAGCTGCTAACTTTGTACTGGCGCATAGTTGCTCATGACTATATATTTTCGCCTCTTATTTGTGTCTAGTTAACAATTTACCTTCGCATAGGCATACCCAAATGTAAGAGGATAGATTGTACATACATACATATCTTCCTATATTCTACTCTTAGGAATAAAAATCTGTTACATTTGTTCCTAATTCTCTAGGCTAGAAGGACAAGGTGTATCCCAGATATGCAGTAATATTTTAAAAATCTAATTGAGGTGTTTAGACAAATATCTATCTCTTATAATAAATTCTCTTAGTTTAGTTTAGTTTATTTGCTTTACAAGATCTATTAAAAAATATAAATAAAATACAAACAGAAATTCAAATCACTTTAAAATTTTGAGTATAGACTTTGAAGGCGGAGTTCACGAATTTTTATGTTCTTCCACTCGACCCATTATATTTGGCTGCTGATGGTAATTCTCATCGGGTGATGGTGGCCACTGCGGCAATATTTTAGCCATTTCAGACGTAAATTTAGTAATATAGTTTGTCCTATAAATTGCATAATTTTCGACTAAATTAAATGATTTATTATACATAGAAAAACTACTATTTACTTTTTACTTTGAAAGCAAAACTGACACTATTTCGTGTAATGAATATTCAAAGCTGTTGGATGAAAAAAGGCAATTTATTTTCAAAGTAAATGGCCGGTGTAGATCATTTTTCAAGTGCACACACAAATGACCAGCTACAAATAAAAGCCACTTATGAAAAAAAAAGACGTCTCGATTTTAATTACACCGCACAATGTCCGGCCTTTTTCGGACTTTTTGAGAGGACGCCTTTTCATCTCCGTAATTGATGACTGATGCCGTGCCCCGACAGCTTGACTGATTGCTGCTCTATACATATTTATATTTGTCAGTCGCGTCTATGATAGTCACGCCGACAGTTTCTCTATGCTATATAAATGATTTTTTCGTTTATTTTTTACGTTCCGGAACACGTAATTATTCGCACGAGATAGGGATGATTGATGGGGATTGGAAAATTTTTAATTGCCGCTCGCGCTGTTATGTGATGATCGAGGGCTGTATCAAGTTTTTAATAGGGAAATTGCCATCCCTGTGATATAGGTTTTTTTCGTCTGCAATATACTGAATATCATATTAAGGACTTTTTAACCAGTATTAGAATAACATTAAATGTGTGTATATAATGATTATAAGTATATAATAATATTTGAAATAAAAGTTAGTCCTTCTTATGTACCTTGATATAACAAAAAAGAATCCTAAAAATAACAGACTGTAGATTTTTTATAATTGCATTTTATTTTAAAAGAATAGTATGTATTTTTATTTCTTTACTTGGAAAAATGTAATTAATTAAATTGCTATTATTTAAATTTCATCAATATAAAAGTATTTAAAATTTTAAATAAATGACATGCTTTTCTGCCTTCAGCAAGCAAATATGCAAAGTTCTAGACTAGTAAATATGCGGCTCAATAAAACTAAATAGAAAAATATTTTCCTCTCTTTATTTTAATTTTTTTGTATGTAACATAAAATGCCCATTGAAACGATCGAAAATGCACACTATTTACCACAACAGTAGTTATATTCAAACTTCCACAGATTTTCTTTCCTTTCCCATAATTTGCTCAGGAAAGATAATTATTTTAATGATAATTGCTATACATTCTTAATATTCAGTTCCTATAGAAACTTGCATGTGAAAAAGCTCAGTCCATTTGTTTGTTTAATATTTATTATATATTAACTTAAGGTTAATACCCGTATAAAAACTCTGAAAAATATCTGCCGGTGCCTAATGAATTGAGAGAATTTAATGATGTTTTGCTTTAGCTGATTATTTCATAAATGAATCATTTTTTAAGGGATTTCCTCGTCTCTCGCTGTTTCCTTTGATATTTGTACCGACAATTTTTGGTTTCACTTTCTGTTTAATTGATAAAGCGAGAGAAACAATTTTAGATTAAGAATCACGTTTAATTATAAGAAATTTTATTTAATTGTATATATTTAATGAATAGAACTCTTATCTTTTTCAATTATCGTTCTTATCAATTTGTGGGTCATTAGTAAGGGTTCGGAGTGAGGATCTTTCCGCTACTTGGATATGATGTAGGGTGGAGGGACGGAATTGAGTAAAAAGGATTGAGCCATAGTCTAATAGGGGCCGGCAAATTAATTTATAAATACTAATGGCGGTCTTTGTCAAAATGCCTTGGTTTTAATATGTTGATTTTAGGAGATGTTGGAGTAATTTTGTGAAAGGGGAGGAAAATTTTGGTTTTGTCAGGATTTAATTGCAATGTTTTTGAGGGATGTTTGAAGTGTGTTAAGCACAGAGGAAAGGGTTTCGGCATGTGCAATTAAGGCAGTATCGTCTGCAAAAATGAGAAAAGATATAAGGTAGGATTAAAGTGTGTAGGATTGGGATTAAATATGTCGTGGGAGTATAGGTTGTAAAGTAATGGGGAGAGTGGGAATCCTTGTGGGGCACCTTGTTCAAGGAAAAAGTATGGGGATGGTACGGATTTTGACTTGATAGGATCGATTGGTAAGAAATTCATTGACTATATTGATCAGATGCTTGGGAATATTTAAGAGGAAACATTTACCACACCGAGTCAAACGCTCTTTTAAAGTCGAGGAAAGCAATAGCGGACTTGTGCACCTCGAAAGCTTTGCTTAGATATTGGAAGTGAGGATGGTAAGTGGAAGTGTAGTTGATTTTTGTGGAAGGAAGCCAAATTGGTAATAATGAATACATGTGCTATAAGATTTTAGGATTTTTTCTTTTAAAAGAGATTCCAATAGTTTGCCTATTACAGGAAGATTGGTCTATAGCTTGTGACATAGGAGGGATTATTATCAGGTTTGGGGATGCATAATATTACGCCTTTTTTCCATTCATCGGAAAGGTATTGGTTGTGGTAACAATAGCTAAGGATTTTAAGGATAAATTTGTCGGTTCGTTCGGGTAACTTTTTGAGGATAGTACAATGGATATTGCCGTGACCTGGCGATGTATTTCTATAGTAATCTTCTTCACTTATAATATCATCAATTGGTGGTGTAGAGGAAGAAAAGTTAATTGAATTATACCAGTTATTAACTCTGTCATGGAATTTACTGTCAAAGTTTGAATTTACTAATTTTTTGAAACAATTATGAAAATGTCCGGCAAATATTTTAGAAATTAACGTATCGTCCGTGATTGTAGCGTTTGTCGAAGTATCTATAAGGTATAATTTTTTATATTTTGTCAGTTTTTTTATTACTATCCAGTATGTCTTGCCTTGCATCTCATTGATTTGTTTGCAAGTTTCTGTCCATTTTTCTCTTTTCTATTCGCATATTAGTTTTCTTATGTCTCTATTTATTTTGTTATATATTTCTCTTCGTTCGTCATTGAATTTAATGTCTCTGTATAGTTGTCGTTTGAATTTTATTAGTCGCATGATGAATTTGGGGAGTGGATATTTGTAATATTGTTTTTGGATTTTGGGAGTATAAAGCATAATAGAGTCAGCTAAAACGAAATTAAATTGAGATATTATAAGTGGGGTGGGTCGATATTTATTATGTTGTTAAAATGTTTGGAAATGGTTTTTGTCACATGTTGCAGTCATGGTAGCAATAAATAAATTCAGGAGGAAGAGATGTTGATTATAATTTGGTATCTAGGTCAAATTGGATAAATAGGTGGTTGGAACAGAGATCTGGAATGAGAGTTACTGTGTGGATAAGATGACGGATATTAGACATACAAAGGAATATATCGGGGGTTGTGGATTGATTTTCGTTCATTACAAATGTTGGTGGCGGGGAAATACGAACAAAATTATAATTGGATGAGAATGTGGATATTTGATGGGATTTTGATTTATTAATGTTGAAATCTCCAATGATAATAACATCATAATAAAGGGAAGCTTTCGTAAATATGGTGTCGTCTATAGAAGAATAAGGATGGATGTAAACTAGAAACACATGTAGGGTAAAATGGGGTAAGGAGAGAATAAAATGGAGGCATTAATTCATTATTGATACGTGAGGGGTTAGCTTTACCAAAGGATATAAAGGGTCCGCCAATAGGGACGCGCAAAGTTTTCCGGAAGGGTGCGGCCATGTTGTTCGAGGTAGAGCTGTCAAAGTTGCTGTCATTTGTTCAGTATATAACCCCAAATCATCATGGCAAGTTTGAGTGTCGAGCAGCACGTGCAAATTATTAAATTGTTTTACGAATATGGGTCATCAGTTCAAGCAACGTTCCGCGTACTTCGCCCATTTTACGGTCGCGATGATCGGCCTGTAGAGTCGACTATCCGTCGATTGGTGGGCAAATTCGAGTCGACTGGTTCAGTAAACAACCAGCCAACACTGACACGTCGACGAAACGCCCGATCGTACGAACTTGGCCTTTCGGAGACATCAACTCGCAGAATTTTGCATCTGGATTTGGGTCTGCACCCGTACAAAATCCAATTGACCCAGGAGCTCAAGATAAACGACCACAGACAGCGTCGGGCGTTCGCTGACTGGGCTCTGGAGCAGTTAGAAGCAGACCCCCATTTTGGCCGAAAAATCATCTTCAGCGACGAGGCTCATTTCTGGATGAACGGGTATGTGAACAAGCAAAATTGCCGCATTTGGAGTGAGAACAACCCACACGAGGTCCACCAAGTGGCAATGCATCCCCAGAAAGTCACTGTTTGGTGTGGATTTTGGGCCGGCGGCATCATCGGTCCGTACTTTTTCAAGAACGAAGCTGGGGCAGCCATAACCGTCAATGGGGAGCGCTACAGGTCGATGATAACCAACTTCTTTTGGCCTAAACTGGATGATATGGACGGCGCCACGTGCCACACAGCCCTTGCCACAATGGACATTCTGCACGAGCGATTTCCGGACATGGTCATCTCGCGCGGAGGCGATATCAACTGTCCACCGAGATCGTGCGATTTAACGCCTTTAGACTTTTTTCTCTGGGGCTATCTCAAGTCGCTGGTCTACGCCAACAAGCCTCTAAACACCAATGACCTCAAAGTCAACATACGCAACGCCATCGCTCAAATTGAGGCCGATATGTGCTCCAGAGTCATCGAAAATTGGACCTCCCGGATCCGGGCTACCAAACAGAGCCGCGGTGGTCATTTGAACGATGTTATCTTCTATACTTAATGGGGTCGAATACCCTTTCGAATGAAAAATAAATTTCGTTTCTACCTCACACACAACTTGTTTTATTCAATTTTAAAGTTCACGCGCCCTTATTGGCGGACCCTATAGTAGGATGAAATGTTGCCTGCGAACCTCCTCGTTGATTTTCGTTGAGAAAAGTAGATGGGATTTGAATTGATTTCCAATTGTTATAATTGAAAGTTCCATTTGTTTTAGTTTCAACGAGGAGGTCAACATGTACATGATTGTTGAACAGGTAATGGGATATGAGATAGGATTTATTGCGTACTGAGTTGATTTTGGTATACAGAAATCGTACATTAGCCATTGCTGGCAGAAATATAAGCTGTTTGGACTCAATCTTTTGGGGAAACATGTGGGATGATATTAGGGAACTTAAGATCGAACTTGACGATGAACATTATTTGAAAATGAAACAATTTGAGTGTTGATTTGATATGATTCGATAAATCTATTTCGCAGTTCTTTTAGTAGCATTGGTCTGCCTAGCGCGGATGGTGAGTTGATTTCATTAGCGTATGCATCTAAAATGTGGTCATGAAGGGTGAATGATTTATGGACGCGTGATTGTCTAATTATTGATTTGTCCATGTCGCTTGACTTTTTGTTAGTACAATGTATTTTAATGTTTGGAATCCCAATTGGTTTAGTTGGGCGCATCTTACTTCTCATTGACCAGGCTGCGTGGCCCCCTTCTTTGCAGAATCGGCACTTTTCTGCGAGTGTGGTGGTACATGACGAAGTGGGGTGCACTCCCATACATTTTGCGCATTTTGTTTCCTCTATGCAATCTCTTGTTTTATGAGTAAATTTATTGCATTTGTTGCATGGGACGGGAATAAGTTCCGGTGCGTGGCTCTCTACTACTGGATATCGTTCAAACATGTAGATAAATTGTTGGTGTAAAAGTTGAGTGTATGATTCGCGCGAAGCTGTTACTACACGAATCATACCTGTTTTTTCATTGTTGGCCTTAGCTGTAATTCTTTTGAGATAATGGTGAGATAATCCCTTTGCGTTTAAAATATTGCTTATTGTTTCGTCGTTAATTTCGAGCTCTACGCTTTTTGTTATACAGCTGTATTAAGGCTCGGGTGCACGTGTTTAAATTGTTGCATATACGATGATTATCTATGTTGGATTTAATAACAAATCCCAATTTACTTTTAATTATTTCGGCGTTGTTATCGTAATTGTGGTCAAATTTGTAGCATTTGAAGGCGAGTTAATTCTTTCGTTGGGGTACAATAGTATGAGTGTTTGTATTGTGGCAGTTTAGTTGGGGTGTTTTATGAGGTTGTGGTGGTTGTTGTGTTGTTGGATGGTCGTGTAGAAGTAGGTGGTTGTTGTGAAGTGTGTATGCGTTTGGTTTTTTGAGTTACCTCAGTTGTAGATGCCCTCAATTTTTCGGGCGGCCTCTCGTCTGTTTTTTAGGAATCTCAAATTCCTTCTCTGTGTCCGTGGATGGCACCATCCTTATATAGCGTCAGGGCACTAGTTTTACACAATTTATTTATCACAATTATAGGCGCTCTGTAGCGTACATCTATCGTCTTCGATGACTAGCAGGCAAGTCAATGTTTAGTTATTTACACACAACTACTTTCATTTTGATTGTTATTCTTCTTGGTTATTTGAGTTAAAAACCGGTTATAACAATACAAGATTTGCTGTTCAGTAAATGAGGCAATAATGACAACATATAAAGAATATACAGATTTTCCTTTAATAGCAGAAGTTGTGAATGTTGTTAATCAATAGCGATCTTAGCGTATATACAAGAAAACCTCTACTTTCTCCTTCAAATGTTTGATTATAACTTTACTACTATATATTTCAAAAATTATGAATATTCTTATCCTAATTGAGAGTATCGAATACTATTCTTTTACCTAACATAGCCAAACGAAGTAATATAATCTTAGTTTTTCTGAATGATTTATTTCATAATGGGTTTTTAAGGCTGTTCCTATTGCAATTGTAAAAAATATTTAGTCTGTAAATTTTCGTTCAAATGCTACTTAATAATTGATAAGAATTTATTGTTATTATCATGCTAAGATTTAATTTTACAATTCAAAATTGAGCATTAACTAGTAAGAAACCGTTTTCGTTCTATTGCGATTAAGAGACTTAAAACAAGATATGGATAATTGTAATAACCGCTAGGTTTATTAATATCCAAATAAGCCAAGACTTAGTGTTAGTAATAGATTCATCAAAATTATAATTGGATTGACTAAATTATATATAAATATGTCTTTTTAATCGCCAGTTATTTGGTGTCTAGTATTTCTAGTTTAGAAATGTTGTGAGTATATGAAATCTAGGGGTTTAAGCTCAAGAAAAATCTCATAATTAATTAATCATACGAACAGCTTAAGTGGTAAAAAAATGTGCCCTAAGGTTAAAATGTTTGCATAAATACACGTAAATAATATTCTTGAAGCAGCGTATTAATTCTTATTAAAAAATACTGGCAATAATGGCTTCTAATGAAAATGTATTAAGTATTTGCGTTGTAGAAAATTAACTAATAATTAGTAAAAACACGAAAACATTTCGTAAATCTACAACAAATGAGTCTTATTAGGACTACAAAGTAAATCACTTATTGAAACAACAACTTCCAAATTTATCATACCATATTCACTTACAAATTATTTAACGTATAGTGAGCCATTTTTAGTATATTTCACAGAAATAAGTACGTTCAAACTAGTGTTGTTTTGCAGCCTTGCTATTTTTAACACGCAAATTAGTTTTGTCTCGTTCAATGTCTGTCGAGGTAATAATCAGAAAAGTAGTTGTTTCAATAGGTGATTTGTTATCTAGTCCTATTAATTGTGGCCTTTTTAAACTTAGATTTGGGTAATGTGTCTAATGGGTAACTTTTTCACTATGCTAAAATAGGAATATTATCATAATTTTATTAACCAATCCAGAAACGCTTGCATCAACAATTCTACAAGAATATAAATTTTCAAATAGATAATCAGAGGGTATAACCTTTTTAAAATAAATTTTAAGAAATTATAACATCAGATGCCAAGTGATAGTGAACACTTTTGAAAGAAAACATGTATCAGTAATATGATTCAGTAATTTGTGCAAGGCACATCTCACGCGATATATTAATATAAACGATAAAAGCATTCATATTTTTTCAGACAATAAATAAAGCTCAATAAATCATATTGTGGTAGTAGACACCAGTTCATATTCTCTAATAAAACACTCTCGAGTCCAGAAAAAAAACAAAAAAAACAGATATGGTATCCCTCAAGGGTCCATTCGAGGTCCCATTTTATACTTAGTTTTCATTAATGACTTTTGTTAAGTAAGATGAAAATGCTATAATATATCTCATTCATCATGCATTGCAATAGAGGCATTGGTTACCAAAAATAACTTTATTCAAATGTCAATAAAATAAAATACATTGATTTATAGTTTGAAAAGGGCACCTAATTGATCATCATTTTTTGGATCTCATGTGGATTCAAGATTATTCTGAAATTTTTTATATTTTTAATTTATTTTTCTTTGGACTCCTTTCTTAAAAATTACATATACAACAAATCATTAAAAAATAAACATACTTTAAATTTTGGGCGAAAGTAGCACGGGCGAAGATCACAATCACAAACTGTTCTTTCACTCAAAACCATCCTTTTCTATGACGATGAGAGAGCAAATATCCTCTTGGACATCCGGATTTATTTATAAATGCTTTCATTTATTTTTTTGTCCCTTTTTAAAAATTTAATGAACGCTGTACCAAATAAAACTAAAAAATAACTTACATTTGTTTAATAATCACGCTTAAAGTAAGAAAGCCTTGTTTATGGCCATGCGTCATTCCAGATTCAAGATATTTTAATAATGTATAATGTTGGAGGATCGAATGCAACTGTATCGCGTCCAAAAAAGAAAACTTGATTTAGAAGAATATATAAAGATTTCAACCTGTCTCTTTAAGAAACATATCATAAGACTGTTCTCCATATACAAGTTCAAAAAGTAAAGGTGATTGTGTCCTAATCGCCGTTATCGCGGCGAAACAGTCCATTGTGCGCGAAAGTGGTGAAATGTAGACCTAACCTTCGTATACTGCAGATTGAAAGAACTGGTTAAGTGTATGTTAACATTGAAAATCTAATGCGACGTAAACGAACTCCGAATAAAACATGGTCCTTCGAACTGGATAATTGAATCAAGAAATCAAGTTCCTAATTGTGCTGAATCTGCATTTTGAAGTGTGGTAAGCGTCCGTTGTTGAGCAGAGAATATTCCAAGCAACTCCTGCAGACTTATTGGAGGAAGTTCCAAAGGTGAGGTGCCAATATATTTATCCGTTTTGAAGGTGCACACGGATGAAAGCCAGGTGTCATCCGCATGCACCTTTTGGAATGTATTATTTGTACGTAAAATAAAAACGGCAACTAAAAATATTACGTATAAAGAATCTCGATTAGGTTGGATCGTTAGGAGAAGTATTCCATCAAATTGTAAAAATAATTTAAGAAATAAATCTCTCAAACCTGAAAATAATTTAGATTTAGATTTATCCAAATTCTGGTAACTAAAAATAGTCAAAACACATAACTCATGCAGCTCCGAAGAGCGGCTATGTGAACAATATTTTACTAAAAATGTTTCTAAGATTGAGGGTAGATTTTTTGTAAAATTACCATTTAAAAATGATGCGTCGTAGTTAGGCGACTCTAAAAAGGGTAGTTTTTAATTGGACAAGTGAACCTCAAACAATCCTGCCATTTTAGACAATTCTCCGGAGATAGGATTTAAAAATGTTATCTTGCTGGATAAAGACCCTTTTTCTAAAACATTAGGTTCACTATGGAGCCCACGCAATGATATCTTACAGTAAATAAATAACAAAGCATTCAATTTTGTCACACATTTAAAAAAATTTTGACCACTTGGGATCAATTAATTCCGCTATTGTTAGGACAAAAATTATAATCGAAAGATTGTGGCAACAATAGCTTAAGTGGGACGAAATTATATGTGCCGCTTTATTATTAACCTACTTGGTTGAACGAGTAAAGTGTTCAATTGAGGTACGAAAGAATGCATTTTTTTTTCCACACTGACTCACAAATAGTATTAGCTTGGTTAAAGGTTCCCATGTCAAATTTAAAAACCTTGTTGCAAATAGAGTATCAAAGATATGTCAATTAACTTCCTCAAACAGTTGAAGCCATGTCAGTTCAAAATTTAACTCGGCATATATAAACTCACGTGGTCTCATGCCTGCAAATTTGAAAATCAAAGATTTGTAGTGGCATGTCCCTAACTGGTTGAGGGCTTAAGTTTATGATACTAGCAGCACCTTATTAGACAACTTACCTGACAGTAAAATTAAATCTAGATGTTGATGTAGAGTCAAATTTTGATATAATTGAGACGTATTCCTCTTTGTCAAAATTAATAAAAGTAACAGAATTTTGTTTGCGATTTATAAAAAATTGTAAGAGCACAAACGCAATCACGGGTGCAATAAGCAAATGTCTTACATACTTTAAATTGAAACCTACAAACTTTTCAACCTTGTTTGGGTAACTTGCCCAAGGAGCGGGTTTTACTATTTAGATCATTCCATAACTGCGGAATACACTTTTGTGGTTTAGTATATTTGAAATAAGGGCTAAAAGAAGAATTAACTGACGAATGTTATATTTTATTTATTTTGCCATAAAGGCAATTCATTTAGAATTGGTTTCAAACCTTACAACTTATGCCTTTATCGACCCTAACGATTTCACCCTTTTTACACCTGCACGCTTCCTTATTGGTACTTCTATGATTGATATGCCTAAGAGAAAAATCTATTAGAAGTAAGCGCCGGACGACTATTAAATGCCCATTCTTGGATCCGCTCCTATTTTATTTTTTTCATTTTGTCGATATTGGTATATTAGAGAATTTCAGTTACCAAATATTTAATGCTTTTGAACAGTGTTAATAACTGCTTAGCAAATCACTTTATAATTTATCATTCATGGGTTAATATAGGTTTATGACTACGAGATATATCATAATTTAATATTATAGAAAGAAAGTTGTATTTGTTCTCGTATTACCAAAGAATATATACAACTATGTCAGTTTTACTACAATAATTTCTTAAAGAATATTAATATTTTCTCTCGCCGAATCTCATAGGGATGTTTTACGTTATCACTCTTTACAATTTGTCCGCTTTTTTGAAAATTAATGAAGTGGTTTTAATTAATGTTATATATCAATAATTAAAATAATAATATTAATGATTTATTATATAATTTTTGTGATTACTAACTAAGCACATATTTAACAAAAATAATTTCCTAAAATGCTTAATGTTTATAGTAATTAAAAAAAGTAACGATATGTTACAATGAGTCACTATTTCTTGATCAAATATTTACATCAGTGTTATAGTGTACAATAGTGTAACATTTTTCGATAGAACTAATATGAATGTATTATAATTATAATTTATGGGTAATATTATAATGAAACATTTATACAAACATTCATACAATAATTTTCAATAAATCTTCGCATATGACACAAGAAAATAAGATCGATGAATGTAAATCGTGAACAAGGAAACCTACCTGAGATTAGAATAGGACATATAATATATATACAGTACAATCGAAATTGGGATAATATATCACTACATGTTCAAGCCATTATCATATCGCGTTCGTACGTCACTAAGCTATAGTTTAGCCTAGGTCCTGCAAGAGTAGGTCTGGAGGAACTCAACTCTCAACGGGAAAGCTGTTGACATTACAATAATAACGACGCGTCCTCACACTACTCCCACCAAGCCCTCATCCGAAACCATAAATCCACCAGGAAGCGTATGGTGACAGCAGCACCTCTCTGACGAGACACATCTACCGTGCTCCATTCGATAAATCAAAATATCGACGAAATTTACACCAGCACAAGGCCCACACTTCCTGTCATCTGCTGTTATTTATTTAATAGAAACTGTCCGATGTAATCTATGGCGACACACATTCATGTACAAGATAATAATGGTGTAAAATGGGCCGTGAAAAATGAGACTTTCACAAAATGATAGATGTACCACTGCATAGTAGAATTATGAAAATAAACGGCTTATATAATGAAACAATGAAACCAATGTTGAATTAGGTCTTATAAATATTATTTATAAATGTATTTGTATGTGTATTGATTGTTATTGTTTTGCTTTATACATTTTTAACTTGTGTTCTATTAAGATTATACTTCATTCAAATAATAAATGTTAAAACTTTTTCAGATTTAATTTAAAAAACTGCTCTATTAAATAAAAATTTTAGAGATTCATCGGCACAGCAAAATAGAAAAAATAGGCAAATATTTTACATATTATGGATTAGATTAGATAATATAATGAAAATAAAGTAGGGACAAGGTAAAACACAAAAATGGCTATAATATAAGGGGACGGACTAAATATAAACTGAAAGAAACAACTAATCCAAAAATGATTATCATTGTATTTTTAAACTAAGGAGACAGAATATATAGAATTTATACAAGGATTTAAGAAAAGTCTTTACAATTTTCGAAATGATAATATATTGTATAAACAATTTACATACTTAATAAAAACACCGAAAAAATTAAAGAAAGATAAACAATATAAAATAAATTAAAAGCTAGTAAGCTGAAAAATTAATCGAGTTTTGATAGGGCAATTGGAATTGGAATTTACGACCATACATGTTGGGATGATAAAAAATATATAAAATATAAAAATTATAACAAAGTAAAATATACACTATATAATATAAAGATTTAAACAGCCAAATATTTTATGTACATAAGAATAATCATATTAGAAAACGAAAAAATTGATGAAGACCAGTTTCGCAATTTTATAATAACCATATTTCAAAAATTAGAAATTAAAATCTATAAAAACAACAGAGACTACAAAAAGCCAATAATTATATATAGATGTTCACAATAGAAAATCAAAATGACAGAAGAATTCATTATGAGAATTAGGAATACGACAGGATAACAGAATATTGAAAATATAAATGAGGAAATAACACGGGTTAACTGCAATTGTTTAAATGTATGTACATGTTTACGTAATTGTGATTGAAACAATATTATCAATATGTTGGAACGATTTTATATTACTGTAAAATTAGGGAGAAACTCCTACTTTCTGTGCAATTTCAAATTCAGTTCGTTCATAGGTTTTACTAAATCGATAGAGAATAATGACTTCCACAGCCCCTCACTAAGAATTTGTTGAGAAGGTAATGATTTCCATTAACAGAATTGCATCACTGCTCCATTAAAAAAAAATCACCAAAGGATCTTTTCGCCATTTTTCAGGTATCTTGAATAAACTCGTACAATTATTTATAGTAGATCTGATCTAATCTGATATGTCTGAAATTATACGGGCCTCCCTCAATTTATTTAGAAAAGCATCTACTTTCGGAAGGGGGTAAGCCTCAGTTTCTGTCATCCTAGTTTAGTCTACGACCTTCGAAACAAAACTGGAACTCGCCATTGGACTTCTTCGTTATTACAGATGGAGACAACCAGGGGCTTGAAGATGGTCGAATTACTTTAAATTTAAACATCTCATTGAATGTCTCAACCATGATTGTTTGCATATACGGAGATAAACTATAGTGTCTCTGGTTGATAGGGATCGCGTCTCCTGTATCAATGATAGATTTCTAAACACCGTGACCACCGATTTAAAATTCTCTTTCTTAAGCGCATTACATTTTGACATATCTAGTATACCGTTATCATGTTTAAACCCTAAATTACCCACCCCCGGAGCGTTAATTGAATTATGTAATAACCCTATACGCAATCCTAAACTCTTCATTGCATCTACTCCTAGTATTAAAGGATATTTAATACTCGAAACTATCAAAGCTTTAACATCATATAACTCCTCTCTAAAGAGATCGGCAACTCTAGCTTGCCAAAAACAGTAATGTTTTCCCTAGTGGCTGTAAAAAATGATTTCACCTGCGCAGGAAGAATGTGTAAATTGTCTGGAATGGTTTGCTCCTGAATCCACTAGTGCTGTTACCCTTATACCAAACAACGATACATCTAAATATAAACTCCTATTTTCAAGTTTCCTAATAAAAATAGAATCCAATTGATTACTCGAACAAAACATTCGTAACCTTAACCATTGGTTCCACTAAGTCTTCTCTCATAAATACCTTGCAGTACCTTACAATATGACCCTTCTTACGACACCTATAGCATACAAGAGAAGACTTATCACAAATTACTGTCTGTTACTGTGAAAATTTGTGTTTTTGCAATGCAAAAACATTTTAGCATTTTATTGTGTCCTGCCTTCAGTACTGCCACCAGGGAATCCCACTTCGGAAGTGTTTGTTTTGGGTCTGAAACATTGTAAAACATCCCCTGAATATAAGTCTACTGCGAAATAATTCCTCCTTGGTAATCCCTCTGGCTTTCCCGCAGGGGTGGTTGACGTGCGATGCCATTTGGGAGTAGCGACCCCACGTACCCGAGTCCTTCACCACACATACACACACACACACACACACACACAAATCTGGGGAGAACATCACCCTGAGAGTTGGAGGATGCGAGATCTTCTCGCAGCCGTCTCTTCGATATCTGGGAGACCAGGTCGACGCGAGGCTCCGATTTGACAAACATCTGCAGATGGCGAGTGCTAAGGCAGGAGCAGTCTGCAACGCGCTGGCACGAATTATGCCAAATATTAGCGGTCCGAGGCCGGCGCGACGGAAACTTCTCGCAAGTGTTGTCACATTCGTGATGCTATACGCAGCTCCGATCTGTTCGGAGGCCACGACAGTTCCATCGTATGTGCGACAGACGACTTCCGTCTACCGTAGGAGTGCCTTGAGGGTGGCCAGGGCTTTCCGAACGGTGTCGTACGATGCCGTGTGCGTTATCGCAGACATGATGCCTATCCACCTGATGGCGGAGGAGCGTGCGGAGGTCATGGCGCCTTCAGGGCGTACCTGCACCGCTTTGGGTTGGACGATGACGCCTCGTGCCCAATCTGCCAACCGATCCGGGAGGATGCGGAGCATGTGCTGTGCCACTGCGCACGCTTCGCGGAGGAGCGGGAGATTCTACAACGGAACCTCCAACAGGAACTGTCCCCAGAGACCATCGTAGGCGAGATGTTGGCCAGCGAGACTATATGGGATGCAACCTTCGCATCCGTGGTCATCCGGAAGCTCCGCCAGGCTGAAAAACAAAGGAAGCACAGGGTGTAAAGTAGAGCAGGGCTGATAGCCAAACTGGAGAGCGTCTTTTGGCTAGTCCGCCCCCCGCAAAATAATGCCTAACGGCGGTTCCGCGGGGAGGCGTGATGTTATGTTTTTAGTGGGTATACCGGTTTCGGCGAGTCCCACATACTGCTGCAAAGCAAGGTCTATAAAAGAGTTTCACCTATCCGGAATAAAAATAAAAAAAACACACAGACGCATACCGACACCCTACCCCCCCGTGAGGCATTACTGCCTGACGGCGGTTCCGCGGGTTGATAGGGCGACATGGGGAGGTGGGTATACCCGTTTCATAACGGGGGAGTCCCACACTCCGTCTATAAAAGATTTTCCACCTCCCGGCCACAAAACAAAAAAATCCCTCTGGCTTCAAGTAGCTCCTCCACCATTTCTAGAAAATCTAGAAGTGATGTATTTTCTCCGAATGTCAATCCCCATTTATAAACTTGAACGTGACCAACCTTAATTCGATTTTCTACAGATTTTAGTGGTGGACTTAAAACAAAAGAAGATTCATATAACAAACACTATTTACGGCGTTTATTTTGAATGATTTAATTTCATCAATTGATTCCTCCAACCGATCAATTCTATTGGTTAAATGAACCAGCCTTATCCTAACCCTTTTCACGTCTTTACCCAGATACGTACCTATAGATTGATTGATAGAATAAAAGGATTCTGAAATGTCTTTATCATCTACGCCACTAACAAATTTATGTTTATTTTCGAGCGGGGATAACTTATCTGATACAAATTTGCGTAATAAGAAAGTAAATCTTCTACTTTTGGGGCATTTGCACCGAATTCACGGATACTAAGTTCATAAATAACCTCATGTTTTAAAACATAATTGGGATCCATGGTGATATTAAAATGTAAATATATATATATATATATATATATATATATTTTGAAAGAATCTACATTTAGAAATCTCCTACGTAATAGATTTGAATTTTCAAACTTGTGTACTCAACAAGAAAGTATGATTTTGCTTTGAATAATTGTTACTCTAATTATTCAATCCAAAATTCAAACAAGGTAAAAAATTCTACAAAAATTATTATGTGTGTGTAAATTTTTCTGTTTCTCTAGAGTCTCCTTCAGATCGTGCCACACGCGGGGGGCAAAATTATGTCACCACTAATGACAACTATTCGTAAGTAGGCAGAGTCATGTTTCAAACAAAAAAATAATAATAAATATTCAAAATTAAAAAAATATATATTAATAGGGCGCCAGTTGATTTATGAAGTAAATATCTGTAATGTACTCACCCCCTTTTAAAAAATCAAGAAAATATAGGCAGTTCAAAATAAAGCTTGTAAAATAGACCTAAATTAAATAATATACTGAAAAAAATAATTAATTAAATTAACAATAAAGAATAAACAACCAATACTTTAACTTCGAGAACCTTAAAAACAAAGAAAATATTGGCCACAAATCATCAGCTGCTTTATTTAAAAATCACACCGTATTAACTTAAAATATATTAATGACACAAAAATTGTAAAGAAAATGACGTCATCTCTCTTCACAATCATTTACAAAATACAAAATAAATCAATATCCATAAAATAAAATTAAAGAACTTGACTTTAAAAAAATAATAACTATTATTTCTTTTATATTCATACACAGTGATTAGGAAAAATGTAAAATAAAATAATACTACATAAATTGCCTTAACTGCAAAATCTTAAAATACTATTACAGAACCTATTAAATTAATTTTATTTCAGTCTTTTATTTCATAAATAAATATTGATGCAACTACAATCTATACCTTGAAGCTCTCTTTTTATATGCAAACTTTATACAGGCACAGATACGTTTTAATAAGTTACTTACTACTTTATTGTACAACAGACAGTTTTACTTTCTTCGCCTGTCTTTTATTCTTCGCCTTTCCCAAGAGGCCTTTCATATTATAAATTCTGCTATATAGGAGTACAATAGAACTTTTTGGGAAGAACGAGATTATTTGCAAAGATATATAATGGTAGGAAACTCTAAAACTGTTTTATCTTGTAATTTATTGAAGTAATCCCTAAGGCTGATAAATTTTATCACATATCTTTTTTGAACGTTTTTAATCACTGTAGTCATATAGGTATACTGTATATTTTCCTCAGTCTTTTATGTTTTGTTTTAGTTTCCTTTACTTCTTACTTTATCCTAAATTAATTATTTAGTTAAAATAAATATTTATGTAGAGATTTTCAGGAAGAAAATTTAAGGGTGGCAAAGAAGTAACGACAGGGCAGAAAGACCTAAGGTCGATAGCCCAGACAGTGACGGACTAACACTAATCATAATGTATGTATATATTTTTGTAAATAATGTTACTGTAATAAAGATGTTGTATATATATATATATATATATATATATATATATATATATATATATATATATATATACCAATTATTGCTACTAAATAAAAAAATAAAAAAAGATAAACAACATGAACCTATCTTAAACGAAATCAAGCCAACTTAAAGCAAATTACAATCTAATTATACTAACTATTGTAAGGTTTACTTGTAATAATTATATCATTTTCATAAAATGGTTAAAATATAAAAAAATCATTTATTTTTTAAACAGCTTTTCAGGTATATTAAATAAAATTGCATAACTTAGATTTAAAAGTAAAAGTAATTATATTACTTATTTTGTATACTTTCTGACTTGTGTTAACTATCATTGTACTTGCATATAAAAGTATGTATGTTTCCAAAACACTAAATTCTCAATATTAGGTTGTTAAAGCCATAACTAGTGGTAACTTTTTGTGTTTTGAAAGTAGATTTTTGTCTTGTAATTGTGTGAGAAATTGGTATTGCTAAATGTATTTTAGAAATAATTTCTGAACAATTTATATTTCCTGCTACAAGCATATGTAAAAAAAATAAGTCAGAATGAATTCTACTGTTTTTTAATGGAATTAAATTTAAAACTACTTTTAATAAATATTTAATAATAATAATAATAATAAATATTTATTCCCAACAGACAATTACAGTCTTACAAATGAATTTTCATATAATAAAAATAAAATGAAATACATAAGCAAAATAAATTAACAAATAAATGCATATACGAGTGAGAGAAAAAAAAATAACAATTATAAAGATCAAGCAAGTACTATCCGAGGGCGTTAATACAATATAAAGCCTTTGATTTAAATATGTAAAAAGGAGAGTAGATATCTGCACCATATTGAATCAAGTGGTAAGCACGAACGATTTTTATAATAGGTGAGTTTGCGTGGTGATATGAATTAGGTGTACGGTATGAAAAAATTAGTGGGTTTCCTGCACTACATTTTGGAACCCGGAAGAGTAAATGCCCAGTCATAGTAGTTGCGTCTAATTGGTAGCGATTTAATTTCTAAGTTCTCCTTAACAATACTCATTCTATATGCACAAGTACGCAATTTATTAATATATGTAGCATAGTAAGGACTCCATATAATAGAACAGTATTCCAAAATGGATCTTACCAGAGGACAGTAAAGTAATTTCAGCATCTGTGCTGAAAAGTGTTTCCCAATTGGTAATATAAATCCCAACACGTTTGTAGATTTAGTAGCAATGTTTGATATATGTTTTCTAAAATTTAGTTTGCAGTCAAAAATTACCCCTAAATTTTTAATTTAATCAACCAGCCCATGATATTGTTAAGGTCCATTTGCAATTACACGTGATCAGAATGTTGTGTTATTACACGATAGAGTTTTAAATCGCCTGCAAACATCAGGACATGGTAAGAATTTATAATAAGTATTATGTCATTGATAATAGGAAGAAAAATAATTGGGGCGCAATGCATACTTTGAGGTACACCAAAATAAATAAAAAACTCTCTTGATACAAAATTTTTAATTCTTACTTTCTGAACGCTGCATTTGATTGATAGAGCAAAAATTTTTGCTGAATCGTATTATTAAAGCAAGGACAATTACTCCCATAGTAAACTTTTGATATTAACATAAAAAATAATAAATAATAAATTATTCTGCAGGTGTAGTGTCTGATAGAAAATATTATTTATTAGAAAAAAAAACAGAAAACAAAATTTCACGCTTCTGGGTCCTTCGCAACGACTTATATTAAGCACATACAAGGAAGAGTAGACTACGGAAATGTTTACATAAGATTAGAGAGGTAGAGAGAAGGATTGACCTTCACGAAATTCTAAGCGAACTACAATTCCGTATACCATTCATATATCGTGATTTTTGATGGTGCTTTAGACAATTCACGTCGAAAGTTAAAAATAATCGTATCATTAATTTCACTTTTTGGTCTAAATTATTTTTGTATGCTACTTTAACAACATAAAGGACACATGAACATCAAAACGTTTTGAGTTACTCTACTGACAAAAAGTCGACCAATGTTAGGAACGTCGGTTCTCGGTGGCAAAATCTTGATCGTTCTGTCCCGAAATATAATAATCAAGGTGCATAACAAAAATATATTAATTGCATGGCTTTTTCATCACAATCAAATAAATAGTATTTGGTAAGATAACATTGTTGTTGTTAGAAAGCTTCTTCATCATTTCTATTAAGTCAGTAAATTAACTTTTAATAACCCTGGGCGTGTTCGTTAATAAGACGACCTTCAGAAAAATGGAAACTACCCTCTCCACGCATGGTATAAATCTCACAGTTAGTGGGTGGATCAAGCATGCTCGAGAATAGGGCAGTCATAGTAAATGTAAGAAATACCACTGTCAGAAAGATCGTTGCTAAAGGCTGCCCACAGGGTGGAGTACTTTCACCGCTCCTGTGGAATGTAGTTGTGGGCAGCCTACTACGGCGACTTTACGACAATGGCTTCCACACCGTAGGATAGGCAGATGACATAACCATCCTGCTAAGAGGCAGATTTGAGAGGGTGATATGCAGCTTGATGCAGGAAGACCTCAAAATAATTGAACACTGGTGTAATGACCAGTCACTGTCTATAAACCCGCCAAAGACTAAAATGGTTCTCTTAACAAGGAAAAGGAAGCTAGGTAAGCTAAAGCTTCCTTCGGATTAATAAAGTATTTGATGGTGTCATTAATTAAATTATATTCTAAATCGGAAGTCAAATACCTGGGAATGATCCTCGACGGCAAGCTGGCGTGGGAACCACATCTTAAAATGAAATGTAAAAAAGCATGTGTCTCCCTCTGGCAATGCCGGAGGGCTGTGGGGCAGACATGGTGGCTATCTCCCCTATATAGCACTTGGGCTGTACACAGCGGTAGTAAGACCAATGTTAATCTATGGGGCACGGGTCTGGTGGCACAAAGCCAGACGGAAAACCTCAACAAAGCAGCTTACTCAGTTGCGAAGGATAGCATGCCTCAACGCGACCGGTACAATGCAAACAAAGCCCACTGCAGCAATGGAAGCAATGCTGTGCCATCCATCTCTCGAGTTATACGCAGAGGAGATAACCACGGCGGGAGCACTGCGCCCAAACTCAGTTGGACTCTGGTACAAAGTAGGTAGGGTAGGGCACTGTCAGCTCTTAGAGAAGGCTGTCAAGAAGACACCCTTTCTTGAAAGGAAGACGGACAATTTTCCACCTTGCTACGTCTTCAATAGACCTTATAATGTATCGAAAAAAGGGGAACCGGGAGTGTAGTGGTGGAAAAACCCTCAGAATTTACACCGATGGTAATAAAACCAAAAGAAGATCCTGGCCGGTTATTTATTCGCAACAAATGGACTAGCTGTGCCTATAGAGAAGCGCATAACTACTCTACAAGCTCTCGCCCACCTTAGAGAGTCCATGCAGGTGAGCTCTGGCCTATCATGGCCAACAATAGGCAAACTCCTCCAAGCGTTGTGCTGGCCTTGGCAAAAGGTGACGACCTTTGGTGGCTAAATGACTGATAGAACCATGGAGGGCTGTTCCATCCAGGGGAGCATAATGGGCCTAATCAGGCCTAGGTGCTCTGGTCAATGATTTGATCACCCTTGGCAAACTCGATCCAGATCGAGATCCAGAACTTTTAATAATAATTATTACTAATATTCTTATATTATATAATCATTGTTTAAATGTAGTAATAAACAAGTTAAGCAATGAATTTGTAAACAATACGTGATATTACGTTGATTTTATAACCTTATTACATTATACAAGGACACATGTGTGTGGCATAATGAAATTATAAAATTGTTAGGTGCTAAAGAGCGGAAAGACAGGTACAGCTTTTATTTTACATTTTAACAAACAAGAGGGGCATGAAAGAGAAACATAATTGTACTAACAGAGAGGGGCCGAATTACCCATTACGAATTTACAGCATTTTATTTTATTTGTGATGTGTAAATTAAATATGTATATTTGTGAGAATTGTGAAAATTAACATTAAAAATAATTATGTTCGCGATCTCAAGGTCACTAAGGAAATTTAATGGAACACAATACATTTTATGAGTTTTTCAAATTGACGTATAATGTTAATAAAAACACGTTAAACTTTCGTTTGTATTATATTTATATATTATATTTATTTTTGTGACTTAAGTTTCGGTAAAGACACGTACCATTATCAGACAAATACTTCTTCTTTGATAACAGTATGTGTAATTACTAAGTCACAAAAATAAATATAGTGTTATATAAAATTTAAAGTGTTTTTAATTATAATCAGCATGTATAACCAACATTCAAAATAAATAATATGACCTATAATATTTATGAATTCAATTTTATTTGTGAGAAATTTGTAATAACTATATTCAAATTTTAAATCTGTACCCTTTGAATGCATTTAGTTTTTCTTCCAACCTGGTCTTTATCAAATTTGCAATAAATTTTTTTAAGGCTTTTATAGGATTATCGTTTAAGCAATTGTCAGCAACATATCTAATCTAAAAATTTCTCCAGTTACCCGTACGAATATTTTACCTAGTATTACGAATTTAATTTATTTGATGATAAGATGACCTGGCAACATCCACTAGTAAATTGTAATTGTAAATAATTCACACACCATTTTATGGCGGGCTCTCCAGCCGGTGCGTCCAATAAAAAATCCCAAAATTTGCATTTTCTATGCATTATGTATACATGTTTGTTTTTTATTTGCCTAAATTTACATATAATGAATGCGGGAAAATTTGTGTAAAATTATGGTGAATGTGTTAATAGGAAGGAGGAAGCCACGGTTTTAGTAAAATATTAGGATTATTCGCAAAAATTTCTTTAATATAATAAAATTAATAATTTAGTGTTTGAACTCAAAAATTAAACATTTGCGCTTGCTTAACTAAACTGCACAAAACAAATATTAGCGGAATACAATACAGTCTTTGTGGACTTATGAGACGCCTTGAACAATCCTGGTAATTCGCTCCACGATCATGAAATATGGAGCAGATGAATAGAGAGATGAAAAATACAAAATAAAATCTTTACGAGAAAAAGTTTATTTGAATAAATTTAAAAATAGTACATATTCATATTCTCGTGTTTTTACTTTTAGGACTTTCTTAAAAGGTTATGAGGCCATAAAATTTCTTATGTAACATCCACGTTACTTAAATAAATTTTCAATTTTAACGTTATTTAGAGATGAAATTTGTCAAAGTTATTATAAAAAACTGTCGTTGATAATTCATGAATTATTTCAATAACTTCTTATTTATACTTAATGCTTGTTCTCGTACTATTGTGGCATTGCTATTCGTCGGATAGATATAATCTGTCAGTATTTAAAATATAATTAGCCATTTGTGCCTTAGCTCAGGTTAAAATAAACGGTGGAACGGTATATTTAAAAGTGTGTTAAAAGCCATAAATTTTTATATTATGTTGCATGTAAAACGATACTGCCTTTTATCGAGAATACACATACTCCTGCCTTTCGATGATGAAAAATGTGTAAAATGACATTACGCTTGAGAATAAACAGTACAGGCATTTTAACGAACACTTATATGGAGCACATTTTAATAATTCTCTATGTTTTATTCACATAATATTATTTGTATATAGAAATATTTAAACGTGTGAAATGGTAATTATTATAGAATATATACAATATTTATTCCCTATACATCATTCTACATAACACAATCCTAATTACGTGAAGTTCGACGATGACACAAAAATAGCTGTATCATCTGCAAACACAGGGCAATAAACAGACCCTTGAAGTATTCCTATTATACATTATATTATATTAACTGTGTCGCTCCGTTTTGAAAGTGCCAATTTCTGTGATTCATGAAAATCGGTCGGATATATACGTCAAACACAGTTAACTGATGAAACTTTCTTTTTTGCAAATACGATTTTAAAAGTATTTTAAATTCACTTCTTAACCAGTATTTTTCGATACGATACTGCGTCGAAAGCTCTTCAAAGATCTTGAAAAAAAGCCCAACAGCTTATTTTCTTGAATCTAATTCAGAAATGATATATTATTAGAAATAATTGGTGGCCTGCTGCCTCTGTTGATTTTTTGATCTAAAGCGATGTTGATGTTTTGTAAGTATATTAAATTTGTCAATAAATGTCATCATTCTCTTAAATGTAAACGTCTTAAATAATTTTAACATAATGGAATATATAAAAACAGTTTTCTAAATTTTCCGGGTGGCCTGATATTAAAGTTGGCGTTATAGTCGATAATTTTAATATATCCAGAATGTTTCGTTTTCCACAGCCCAAATAAATATAAATGTTAGGTTATGTGCAATAACATTCCAGAGAGTTATATAAATTTTAGGATGAGACTATCATGCCCATAGGAATGTTTTGTATTCCGATTGTCTATTTATTTTGCAACTTCCAGCAGAAAAATAAAATAAATTTGATATAGAACCTTGTGTTTCTGTAATTTCATTTAAAACATGGGTACTAAAGTGTTTAAAAAGTTTTTGTTTTGTTACTGCCCAAAAATAAGCAACAAACTTATTTGATATTAAATAACTATCTTTTATTACTACGTCATTATAATTGTCTTGTTCTTTTTTAATATTTGACCAAGTCTCTTTTGACTTACATACATATACATATGCGGCAAATTTACAATTAACATACAATTTCAATAACAGTATAGTGATCACGGAAGGATAGAAATATCCTTGTATGTGATTTTTATGTAGGGATTTAAATACCATGAGAACCTAGAAAAAATATTTAAACAAGTTACATACTTAACTCAAGCATGTACATACAACAAAGAATGTTTCTCCCTTTAGGGTTTTCTAGTTAATTCATCGAGAAATAAACATTCTGGCCAGTGAGTTTTAACGAATGATTTTATATTTTTTTAAATTGATATTTATTTCTGTGGTTACGATTTTCAGGTAAAAATATGTTATATAGTCTAGGTGCTATGTAGGTATGAGATTGCCTACTAATAGATTTACTACTCCTTTGTGTAAAACATTTTTTATTCGTTTCGTCCGTGTCTTATGTTGTTTTGTTAAGACCAACCCAGCTAATGATTCTATACCCAAATTTCGATAAGACAAGAGCATGATATAGTATTATCATATGTTTGATAGACAGTATGTCTGTAAGCTTTAAAATTTGTAAAGCATTGTTTGTAATTTTCTACAGGTATTGTAATTTGTATGTCCCATTTTAAGTGAGTGTCTATATTAATACCTAAATATTTAACACTTTGTCGGCCATAATACTTGTTGAGTTTTGGTGTTTAATTTTCAGTGAGAGCTGGTAGATACTTGGAATATGATGTAAATATCATGTAATTCGTTTTTGTGCATTTGTAGTTACGAGATTCCTTCTAAAATACTGAAATATATGCATTAAGTTATTCTCCACATTTTCATGTAGTTGTTTTCAACTTGTAGAGTCATAATAAATTAGTGAGTTGCAGCTATTGATAATGGGTGCATAGTACCCGAAATGTACATCTAGCGAAATAAAATTTAATTGTGAAGAAAGTGTTAGGGTTTTAATCAAGTTTTAATTATATCTTCACGTAACTCAACAACAAATTTCTATAGTGAGTTGCAGTGTCATCAGCAAATGATATTATGCTACCTTCCGTTCGAATTAAAAAAAAATAGATCATTCATAATAGATTCAATATGATAGGACCTAGTATGGAACCCTGTGGTATACCCTACTGTACCAAGAGTTATCTGCTGTACTTTGTTTCTATTTTAACAAATTGTCTTCCATTTGTAAAGAAGTTTCTGAATAAGTCTAAAGTAGCTCCTCTAATTCAATACATTTCCATTTTGTTGGGTATTTTTTATGATTTATGTATCGAAAGCTTTGATAAAGTCTATAAATACTGCCATTAGCGGAATTTTTTGATCAAAGGCTCTATATATCTTTCATGTTAAGTGAGCTATTGCATCCTGAGTTGAGATATTCTTCCTAAACCCAAATTTTGATAAAGCTAGAATATTGTATTTATCCCAAAAACTGACTAACCCGTTTTTTTTTTTATTGTCTTTTCAATTATTTTTGCGATGTTAGATAAAATAGTAATCTCTTGTTTAGAACCGTTTTTATATAAGGGTCTAATAACTGCTTTGTTTAATAATTGTGGAAAGTGGCTAGAGCCAAAAGAAGAATTAATATTATGTATTAATGGGGCTCAATACCTCAAGTTCTGTCACTGGTGAGAGAAATAGTGATTGCCCATTTTGTATTCTGTAACTTTGTTCATCTGTTGTTTTTATTTATATAGCAATTGTAATGCTCATTAAAATATTCAGCCATTTCATTTTGGTTCCTTATAACTTTATTTTCTAAGTCGTTTAGTATTGTATATATTATTGTGCTAGGATTTGATTTATTTAGTAACTTATTTAGTGTATTCCAAAGATTGGTGGTGGAATTCAAGTTATTTTCAACTTGATTTGAACAAAACAATTTTTTGCTTTTAATATAAGTGTATATATATAGAACATCTTTATTAACAAACAAACGTGCAACAAAAATATATATAATACATGTATTTAGATCCAGTCTTTATATATCTCGTCAGTCTGTCTCTGATGGTGATGATGATGATAATGGATTGTGCGATTCGATGAATTCGAATGTTTTATATTTTGGCATTAAAGGGAAATGATGTGTTGGTTGAAGGGGTTTTTGGAAAATTTTTCGCTAAGGTAAAGAAGGCGTTCATTGATGGGAATAACAGAGGTAATGTCATATACGAGTTGGTTAGAAGGATTGTGTAGATGATTGTTAAAATGGTATAAGTGTATTAATCGAATTCCTTAGTTTATTTGTAAATGGTCCGCCAATAGGGACGCGCGAAGTTTGCCGGATGGGTGCGGCCATGTTGTTCGAGGTAGAGCTGTCAAAGTTGCTGTTATTTGTTCAGTATATAACCCCAAATCACCATGGCAAGTTTGAGTGTCGAGCAGCACGTGCAAATTATTAAATTGTTTTACGAAAATGGGTCATCAGTTCGAGCAACGTTCCGCGCCCTTCGCCCATTTTACGGTCGCGATGATCGGCCTGTAGAGTCGACTATCCGTCGATTGGTGGGCAAATTCGAGTCGACTGGTTCAGTAAACAACCAGCCAACACTGACACGTCGACGAAACGCCCGATCGAACGAAAATATCGCTGCTGTCCGTGAGAGTGTGCGCGAGAACCCGAGGCAGTCCATTTTTTGTCGTGCACAGGAACTTGGCCTTTCGGAGACATCAACTCGCAGAATTTTGCATCTGGATTTGGGTCTGCACCTGTACAAAATCCAACCCAGGAGCTCAAGATAAACGACCACAGACAGCATCGGGCGTTCGCTGACTGGGCTCTGGAGCAGTTGGAAGCAGACCCCCATTTTGGCCGAAAAATCATCTTCAGCGACGAGGCTCATTTCTGGATGAACGGGTATGTGAACAAGCAAAATTGCCGCATTTGGAGTGAGAACAATCCACACGAGGTCCACCAAGTGGCAATGCATCCCCAGAAAGTCACTGTTTGGTGTGGATTTTGGGCCGGCGGCATCATCGGTCCGTACTTTTTCGAGAACGAAGCTGGGGCGGCCATAACCGTCAATGGGGAGCGCTACAGGTCGATGATAACCAACTTGTTTTGGCCTAAACTGGATGATATGGACACGGACGACATGTGGTTCCAGCAGGACGGCGCCACGTGCCACACAGCCCATGCCACAATGGACATTCTGCACGAGCGATTTCCGGACATGGTCATCTCGCGCGGAGGCGATATCAACTGGCCACCGAGATCGTGCGATTTAACGCCTTTAGACTTTTTTCTCTAGAGCTATCTCAAGTCACTGGTCTACGCCAACAAGCCGCTAAACACCGATGACCTCAAAGTCAACATACGCAAATCATCGAAAATTGGACCTCCCGGATCCGGGCTACCAAACGGAGTCGCGGTGGTCATTTGAACGATGTTATCTTCCATACTTAATGGGGTCGAATACCCTTTTGAATGAAAAATAAATTTCGTTTCTACCTCACACACAACTTGTTTTATTCAATTTTAAAGTTCACGCGCCCTTATTGGCGGACCCTATATTATTTCCTTAATTGGGGATTTTGATTTGTTTTTACGCATTGATATAATTTGACCGTTCGATATATAGATGTAATTAGTCCATTTGTGATCCACCCCTTCCTCTTAGTATATTGTTTTCTTTTGATTGTTGTGCTGGAATTTGTAGTGAATTAAATTAATTAAAAAGATTATTTTTTAATGTCGTACAATTTATTTTCGTTAAGATCACATTTAATATTTCTATAAACTGTTTCCATTTTACGTCTCAATTTGGTAATCTATATAAAACAATTAACTACATGTAATTTAATAGACAAAATACATCATTTGTCAATGACTTACTCAGTTTTATTCGGACTGTTTTCTCTGTGCAGATGACTTAAACATATTTAAGAAAATTGAAACTATTGTAGATTGTTCACTTCTTGAGCAAGATTTATGCAAACTCCACCAGTCGAGTATTAATTAATAACGGCTTGGATCTAAACATTATGAAATGTAAAAAAATATCCCTTTATCGTAAACTTAATTCTAGAAACTGTTACTATAATTAAGGACTTGGGAATAGCTTTTGACAATAAGCTCAGTTTTAATAATCACATTTCTTATTTATGTAAATCTAGTTTCGTTGGTTTTCTCCTGAAAAGCAGTAAACCTTTAAAAAGTGTTCAGCTAATAATAATCTTTTATTTTTTTATATATGCAGCAAGTTAGAATTTATAAAAGCGCTTTATTAAAAGTGTCATAAACATTATCCTGTTCAAGATTATTCCTTCGTAGAAATACAAAATGTATTTAAAATACCATTTCTAGTTTACAGGCGTAGAATAGCGAAAATAACATTTATCCATAGGCGTACACATAATAATATACGTGATCCTTACATCTTATCACGACTAAATTTGACAGTTCCTAAAGAGACCAGTAGGTACAAACATTTAATCTTACATGAACTAACCAACATTCAATTTTGTCAATGTGTAATTGCCAGATGAAATTGGTATATTTTATATATAACTTTCGTCTTATGAACTACTTGAAATTATATTCACAATGGATTTTAGTTTTCATAGCATTTAAATGTTTGTATGATTATATTATTTGTTAAGTATTAAAGTAAAAACACTTTTTTAATTTTCAAAACTTTTATTTGTTGGAATTACACGCAACAATTGTTTCGCCACACTGTGGCTTCTTCAGGCGAAGAAATGGTGAAGAAGCCACAGTGTGGCGAAACAATTGTTGCGTGTAATTCCAACAAATAAAAGTTTTGAAAATTAAAAAAGTGTTTTTACTTTAATACTTAACAAGTGATATGAATTTTCAACAAATAACGGCCTCATCAATTAATATGTTGATTATATTATGATTTTCTGCAGTATGTTTATTTTACTTTTACTTTAGGTTTCGCATTTGTAATATAAATAGGTTTATAATTTTTTGTTATATGTTATGATACTCGCATTTATTAATGTAGCGCAAACGTATCATATTTTTTTGTTCTATTGTAATTGATTTACTGTGCACTGTTGTAATAATGCATAATAATGCTCAATCTTTATGAAACGAAAATAGAATATTATCTGATTTTGAAATAAGACACTTGTTTGGTTTCATATTAGTATATTCAGTTTCCTGACACGTGTTTCAGTCAATGACGACAATTCTCAAACACGTGTCAGGAAACTGAATATACCAATATGAAACCAAACAAGTGTTTTATTTCAAAATCAGATACTACTTTTATTATTGCTAGATATATTTCAAAAATATATCGTGCAGTCAATAATTTGTAATAATATTATTAGTATAGTTACTACATATAAAATATAGGGATATCGTCAAATCTCTTTCCTTTCAAAACGAGTTTTAGTTGTGGAAATAGGAAAAAGTCTTAAAGATTGAGATCTGGAGGCTATACTGGATGCACCACACCCTATTTTTCGAGGAACGAACTGTTTGATGATATTGACTGTCCGAACATTGCCATCAATGAACTCTTTTATGCGTACTGATTTCGTACCCTGTGTAGATGTTTCAAAAATCGGTTCAGAATTTCAATGTACCTTGCAGCATTGAAAGAAAAGAGATATTCCTGACATCCAACGAAACGTGACAAAGCTTTTGAACTCCATCGGAAAAGAAGCCTACTTGAAAAGTTTCCAAGATATGTGTAGCAGATCTCAGCGGTGGATAGTTATGAGAGGTTACTATTTCGAAGGACAGTAAGGTAACTTTCGTTAATATTTCATCCACGTTAATGTTACAGGATTATTCACAGAACTTTATTTTAAGAGATTGTTTAACTTCTACAGAATATGCACATTTTACTAACAAAGAGGTTCACATAGCAATCATGTTAGGGCATGGAAAACCTGGAAGGATAGTACAAGTCATAAACTTATTTTGGCTTATAAATCTGGTCAAAATACAAGTCCTTAGCCGCCCTTCTCTTGCGAATGTTATTTTTTCAAATTGCTTAGGTAACTCTTACAAGAGCCGCCTCATCCTATTTACATGAATTAACTTTGCCCAAAAGATACGGTTTATTATACAAATCGCCAGATTATTGAAAATAAATTATAGATTTGATGTTATGAGGGACCAACAAAATTATAATAGAATTAATAATTAGGCATTTATATTTAAACTAAACTATCGAGAGGAGAAGAGAAGTCAAGAATGAACTGAACAAATTATTTCAACAATAACAAATAACAAGGTTCTGAAAAAAATAAGACAACATTAGACCATAGAAGTGGCAAAAAAACTTTTTTAAAGGGAGAGTCCGTTTAACATCCTTTAACATTTTCGGGTTCGGGAATGATGCATTATAGCGGGAGTTGGCTTTGGTAACTTAACCATTTTTGACAACTTCAATAATTTCCAAATATACAGGGTGAGTTTTTTTCGATGTTCTCTATGGGGATCTCGGAAACTATAAGAGATAGAGAAACGGTTAAATGGGGAAAGAAGTGTAGATCTACAAGACGAATAAAATTCCACTTTCAAAGTTTTCAAAAAAGTCAAGGGTAACTAGATATTTTGAAAAAAGTAACAAGTGTCAATTTTTTCAAATCAATATATCTCAGTTATTATAACACATAGACAAAGTTTTAGATTATTTTATGTAGATTGTAATTATTAGTTCTACAAAGTTAAATAAAAATGTAAAACCAGCATAAGAATAATAATTTTGTAATTATCAAATGGCCTTCTGTATGTGGTATAAACCCATTTGTCAAGAGGATAATACGTTTCTTACTAAAATATTATGCACAGATGAATCGCGACTCACTAATTGTGGTATTTTTAATCGCCACAATGAACATAGATGAACTTAAGAGAATCCACGAGAAGTTTCACAGAGGAAACTACAAATTAAATTTGGGTTTAATCCATGGTATGTTTGGATTAATAATTGTCGGTCCATATATTTTTGAAAGCTCACTAAGTGACACTGATTACTTTAATTTCCTTCAGAAAAGATTTAAAGATACGCTCGATTGTTTAAATTTATCATTACAGGCAAGATTAAAATGGTTTCAATATGACGGTGCTCCACCTCATAACATGTTGGCTTTACAAATTATTTAAATGATGCTTTTCCTAACTCATAAGTGGGAAGAAATAAACCAATCCCAGGGCCACCTAGATCTCCCGATCTGCCCGTTTTAGAATTTTTTCTGTGGGATTATGTAAAAAACAAAGTATATGAAAAATCATATTAATCTGTGGAGGATCATAATCTAGTTGTTATTGAAACATTTAATTCAATTTACACGAGAATAGTCAAAAAGCCATAAATTAAATTTTAAAAAGATATAATTTATGTCATAATAGTATTAATAGTGGACACGTTGACCATATTTTTTAATATTAAAATTTCTCTCTCATTGATATATTGATAATTACAGAATTACTTTATGCAGTTGTTTTATTTTGGTTTATCTCTGTAAAACTAATAATTACAATATTGCTAATATTATAAACAACTGCAATTGTTTTATTTTCACCTTTTTCATGGCTACCCATTTTTTATTTATAATAAAATTTAAAATGACTATAACTCACTCATTTTTAGAAATAACTATGTCGTATGCCATATTGGATTAAAGAGAAAAAAATTAACTCTTCAGTGAGGTCACAGCCAACTATGGGTTCCATTTAAAAAAATGTAAGTTTGCGTCATATCTCGGAAAATAATGGCGATAAAAATTTTCTGATTTTTTTTATTAATCTGCATAAAATTATCTAAAACTTTGTCCTTTACAGTTTTTTTCTGTCTGTTATAATAACCGAGATATATTGATTTGAAAAAATTGACACTATTTACTTTTTTCAAAATATCTAGTTACCCTTGCCTTTTTTGAAAACTTTGAAAGTGGAATTTAATTCGTCTCGTAAATCTACACTTCTTTCCCCATTTTACCGTTTCTCTATCTCTTATAGTTTCCGAGATCCCCATAGAGAACATCGAAAAAAACTCACCCTGTATATGTAAATGATCAAACACATACTAACATCCATCGATCTGCGCGATCCTTCTTTCTTTAGAAAAAATGACCACCGGCTGGAACCACAGAACCGGAGCCCGTGAGATCTGAGGGTACTCTTCAGTCTTCGGAGCTTTTTCTAAGGAAGTAAGCGCCAAGCCATCGAGGCCACGACTTTAACATTTCTAACGCTCGCTTATGGCCTTAACTAATATATTCTTTTAGAATATATAATCTAGGAAATCTTTCAAAATAATTTATACAATTGATACATTGTACATTTACTACAAATTAAACTTAATGGTACAGTTTATTAAACAACCCCCCAATTGACCTTAGCGATTATAAATTATTAGTTATGACAAACCAACAATATTAAATAGAAACAGTTCTTTTAATTATTAGATTCTTGCACATAAAATACCTAGAAAATTAGTCAAGAATTGACGAGATTTGTTCGCAGTTAATGTATGCAAAAAAATCCACAACCAATATCAGCACAAAATTTCCATATTCCAGAATTTTAGGTCAATAATAATATTTATTAGTGTCAGTAACACGTGTCTTACACACGTCATGATTAATTTGTTTCACTGATTTAACATACAAGACAACAAATAGTAATTATTTGTTACAAGTAAAACGAGTATAATTAATTAACAATTGCATAGGAAATATAATTTAATATGAATGTACTAAAATGAACACATTAATAAATTTAAAATATACGTACCAAACTATTTATAAATATTGTAGTGTTGTTAAAATTGTTAAAATGCATTACGAGTATATATATATATATATATATATATATATATATATATATATATATATAGTACGGTTTAAGTATTCAAGTATGGAGTAGAATGCATATTCCATTAGATAGTTCACCAGCACCAGTATTTGAATTGTATTTCTGGCAATTGCTGCACACTATGAGGCAATATATTAAACAATTTTGTACTGTACTATCTAGTACCTGTTTTAACCTTTGATAAGCAACATCTGGCATTGCGTATATCACATTTAGTGTGAGTTTCATATGAGTGGTGGTCTTTATTACACGAGTATTCACCAAGGTTATGTGTTATTGTTCTCTACAGTTAGCTCTATATTCAAGACCTACTATTGCTCGAATAGTTCATCTTTGCACTTTAAATATATCATGCATTATAGCAGAGTGCCCCCATAAGATTATGCTATATTGAATATACGTAAAACACATGAATCAACATTTTTGGTTGGACTGATCTAGCTAAATTTTTTAATAGATACACATTTCTTGCCAGGTTTTATTCTAATTGAATTCCGTGTGCTTCCCATGTTAAATGTGACTCTATACCTAGACACCTAGAAATTTAGCTGAAATATTGTGATTTGATTTGACTGGATTTTAATGAGAATGTAAGTTCTATCGTCTTTTCTTTGTTAAATTTTTGTTTATTAAATTAGAACCAAGTATCCACTGCTATCACCTTTTACAGAGATTGCAGTATCGTTAATAAAATATAAAATTGTTGACATATTTGGATTTTGTATTGGCAGATCATTGATGTCAATAAGAAAGAGCAAGGGACTACTGTACTATCTAGTACCTGTTTTAACCTTTGATAAGCAAAATCTGGCATTGCGTATATCACATTTAGTGTGAGTTTCATATGAGTGGTGGTCTTTATTACACGAGTATTCACCAAGGTTATGTGTTATTGTTCTCTACAGTTAGCTCTATATTCAAGACCTACTATTGCTCGAATAGTTCATCTTTGCACTTTAAATATATCATGCATTATAGCAGAGTGCCCCCATAAGATTATGCTATATTGAATATACGTAAAACACATGAATCAACATTTTTGGTTGGACTGATCTAGCTAAATTTTTTAATAGATACACATTTCTTGCCAGGTTTTATTCTAATTGAATTCCGTGTGCTTCCCATGTTAAATGTGACTCTATACCTAGACACCTAGAAATTTAGCTGAAATATTGTGATTTGATTTGACTGGATTTTAATGAGAATGTAAGTTCTATCGTCTTTTCTTTGTTAAATTTTTGTTTATTAAATTAGAAACAAGTATCCACTGCTATCACCTTTTACAGAGATTGCAGTATCGTTAATAAAATATAAAATTGTTGACATATTTGGATTTTGTATTGGCAGATCATTGATGTCAATAAAAAAGAGCAAGGGACCTACAATTGACCCTTGCGGTACCCCGTGTATAATTTGTAGATCCTCAGACGTACTTTTTTATCACGACTTTTTGACTCCTGTTTGTCATGTAAGAAATTAATAATTTACAGCTTTCAGGGCTAACATTGTAAAAATACAACTTTCTCAATAGAATTTAGTGAATAACGCAATCAAATGCCTTATTTAAGTCCAGCAGGAGACTAGTCACAACGTATTAAGAAAAACGAAAAAATAACGGTAACGTTCAGGAAATGCTTCTGACCAAGAATATCTAATTCTACCAATTAAAATAAACGAAGCTAAATTAATATTGATTCTGTCATTCATAATATTCTAAGTTGAGTGGAAGGATACTCATAGCAACTCAGAATATTATAAATGTAGTTTTTCCCGGATTTTGAAATTGCCCTCACGATTGTTTTTAATTCCCTCTGTCTGCAGTTATTTTCAGTGTACATTCCAGAATGATCTGATATTCCGATATTAATTTTATTCGCTGGTTTGTATTGATCGTATATATTATCTACACAAGAGGGTTTCTTATTGGTTTGTGTAGTAGCTTTGTGAAACCCATAGCAGGCGAAAATATTGCATAGTTGGATAGCTTCTCTGTTTACAGTGTTGAAATGTGCATTCTCGCCACACACATAAAAAATGTTCGATTACAAATTTATATGTTCTAACATTTTTTTTTATAATGCAAAGAAAGTCGGAGGAATTACTACTTGGAGATCTGTAAAGAGCAATTACAATTGTATTCGTTTTTCATAGCAATGTACCTGACATTTCACATGTCTTTTCTTTTGCACCATTAAAAGGAAACCACAATTTTTTTGCAATTTGCCTGCAGTAACAGGCTGCTACTTGAAACTTATTTATTGAATAAGAATAATCTTCCTTTAGCATGATCCAGTGTTCGCTAAGTGCTATAACCTCAATATTTTTGTAGATAGTATATTCCAATTCTTCTAATTTATTTCTTAGACATTGTATATTAATGTAAAAGAATAACGGTTTTTCTTCCTTAGGTTTATTTATCATATTTATTATGGCATATGCTACACCATATATACTTCTTAACAGATATTGAACACTTTGCAAAAGTAATATTTCATTTTAAATTAAACTTTTATTGGAAATAATATTTGTACTAAGTTCAGTATATCGCGATATTAATTAATAATTTATGTATATTTAAATATTTACTTCTTTTTCGTGAAATAAAAGTTAATTCTACTGTAATTAATTTATTTCTTATAAACTATTTTTTTAAAATGTGTATAACTCCAGACATTAATTATAAATAAGTTAATATATTAAGTGTAGATTTTAGCTTACCAATCGTTGTAATGACTGTCAAGGAATATAAAAAAGCCCCCGAAAAACTCCACTGCTTTGAGTAGTCATCGTCGTCCGTGCCGTCATATCCAGATCTGAAAATATATTACGTTCCAATATTAAATACACGCAAAAATTAATTAGTAATTTTTTTCATATCGTTTATTAAATATGATGTATTAAGGTAAATTATGGTATCAGGTTTAATCTTTATAAACATAATTTCTTGATTGGCAAAATTGCCAATAAATATTGCGTTCTTTAATTAATAATTATTTCATGGTACATATATAACATTCGCTTTTATACGAATGCTTGTATATGTAAAATATATTGATAAGTTAATTGCCAATTTAGTAGACATCCAAATCTTGTCTGACATATTTTTCCCCACTTTCGCTCTCATCAATGTCTCATCATACACCCTTCTCACACATTCCACTATCACACTACTCACACTTCTCATCTTCAGACACTCCATCAATTTTTTTCTAGACAAAGAGTCATACGCCGCTTTTAGGTCAACAAATACCGCATACACACTCTTATTTTCCTCTAACATCCTCTCAACCAGCCTAGCAAGCGTAAAGATTTGATCTCGCGTTCCCTTTCCCTTCCTAAATCCGCCTTGCGTTTCCGGAAATATCCCTTTGTCTTCCACGTCTTCTTCTAGCCGTTTTTTTACCACCGTCTTGACTATCTTGTACCCGGTGCACATGATTGATATTCCTCTACCGGGCACGTTACCCCTACTCGCCACTAATCCGGCAATTCCGACTCGCCTCTCCACAACTTGTTTAATAATACCCCGAACTGCCTTTTTTCTTCTTCTCCCACCATCTTCAACATTTTGACCTTCAGCCCATCGAGTCCCGCTGCCTTGCCTCTTAATTTCCTCAAAAGCCCTTTCTACTCCTCCCTCTGTAAACATCACCATTTTTCCCATGTGTTGATACTCCCCTACCCCTGCCGGCTCCCTACACATCCTCTCACAGTATCCCACCCACTCAGCTAATGATATCTCCTCCTTCATTATTTCGCCTCCTCTTTTTAATATCGACCACAATTCCTTTTCATTTCGGCACCTCCTCATCTCTATTTCTATTTGTTTGATTGATTGGAGCTTCTTTTCCTCACACATCTTACTATATCTTGTTCTATTCTGCACCACCAATATTTCTTCACCTTAATAGTATTATTTATCAATGATTACTTAATGGTAAAGTATCACTTACGCCAATGAGTGCTGCCAATCGCCGACGGTGATTCATACCTTTTTTAACTTGAGGCAAATATGCAGATTTTGAATTTTGTTCAAGATATTACTCGGATTAAATAGAGAAAACTATAAATAAAACACTTTGTAACTTTGTTTGTATAACACTATTTATTTTCTGTTTACTATAGTTTCAGCATCTCAACGTGCCATTATCAAAACATACAATTGTATTGTCCTGGAGAGGACTGCGTGGTTGTTGACGCAATTAAGATAGGTGGTAACTGCGTACTAAAGAAAATAGCAAAATGTTTTTTAATCTTTGTCTTTTTAAAAGCACCATACCAGACAAGTGGTACAATGCCATCGTGATATTGATTCACAAGGAGGGAGATACAGCCGAACTAGAAAACTATCGACCAATAAGCTTACTTAGTCACCTTTATAAACTCTTCACGAGAATTATTACCACACGACTGGAAAACAAATTAGATTTTTATTAACCAATGGAACAGGACAGGTTCCGCAGAGGTTTTGGAACCAATGGCCATCTTCAAAGCATAAAAACTGTGATTGAAAAATCAATTGAATACAATAGATTGCAGCTGAATGCAGTTTTGGATTCCTTACAAAAATGCCATATTGACTACCGCTAAACTAAACTAATATATACCATATAGAAAAATGCTACCATGATGGTAAAGCTGCATGACGGCCCAACTTGACGTATATTCTGTAGTACACTACAAATCAACATTCGATTCTATTTAAATATATTTTATTTGGTATTATAGGGAAAAGTCTTGCTTTTGAATTTTTCATCTCTAGATAGTTTCGGAGTCTTAGCCTATGGGTCTTTGAATATCAGGCCATATTTGGGTCTTTTGTTTTTATTTATAAATAAATAATTGGACTATATTTATATTATATTATTTTCTACACGTGAAAATTCTGTATGGTTGTATTTATTTTATGTGTAAATACATTTCATTTTATATTGATACAAATATATTTTCGTGGAAAAGATTTAGGTTTTCATAATTTGAATAGTAAATAAATTTTAATTAATTAATTAGTTAAAATATTTTATTATATCTAGAAAATAAAATAAGTATTGTTGTAGTTGTTTTGAGTTAAATACTGCATTGATGAGGCTGTTACTTGTTGAAACCAAATACTATTAAGTAGTTTTGAATTACTTGGAAATTTTGTTCTTAAATGAAACAGAGACGATATATTATAGATATATTTCTTTCTTTAGAAATTTGTAGTATTTCGTAGTTAAATGTATATTCAAATTTTGTTCTTAAATGAAACAGAGACGATATATTATAGATATATTTCTTTCTTTAGAAATTTGTAGTATTTCGTAGTTAAATGTATAGTCAAATATTAAGTGTCATTTTTAATAGCTATAACTTGGTAGTCTACATATACATTTAGCAAAAGATAAGTTCAAAAATGCACATTTTCAATAGCTCTATAAAATATAACCCAGTATTAAAAATGGACATTTAGCTAACAAATGAACTTGTAAAGAAAGCAACACATTTATTAAGTCAATCACAAATATACCTTATAGCCTCTACTGTGTACTGCTGATACACCAAAAGAATCGCAGATACATTTTCTTTCCAAGTCTTCTCGTCAAAGACGTTAAATGTGTATGTCAGGTTCCAAAATTTCTCAGCAGTCTCTAATCTGTTCTTCACCATACTGGTACTGTGTTCTTTCTCCGCTGTGCCCTCAATTTCCATAAAAATAAACGAACCAGCTATCGCGTAACCAACCTGCAATATAAAAGAAAAAAATTAAATACGTAATATTTTTTTAACTAGTTGTTAAATGCGCATAAGAAGTATACGTAAAAATTATATAAATAAGTAATTAATAGGAATAGGCAATGGGAAACTAATACGATATATTTATTATGATTATATCATGGTTACATAATCCCAATGAGCCATATATAAGGAATTCATGAAATTTAGACGACTTTAATTTTATTAAAGCGGTATGCAAGCATTATGAAATATGTACCATTTTCTGTTTGTATATTAGCTTTACTGTGTAGTACTTTACAACCACGAATGGTAAATGCAAAACTGTAATCTATTAATTGTTTATGCTTAGGTTTTTGTTTAATTTGAATTTATTATTTTGCTGTTGGGTATATACAGGGTGTCCCGTTAATGTGGGAAAATGGCTGGACCAAGGAATCCTAAGGGTCAAAATATGATGATTTAACCCAACATATCTATATCCAAAAGTTTACGGTTAAGCCGGAATTTGTCTTCAAAGTTATAAAATTTTTTATTTCTTTTGTTTATAACAATTGAACGCTTTATTTGATTAGAATTAATTTTTTTATTAATAACTACCATAATATAATATATCACTTCAGTTATTATGGACATTATTGATTGACAGGAAGTATAGAAAACAGTAGTACCACCACTTAAAAACTAAAATATTTTTTTATTGGTGCTTCCATAAAAACTAAAAATCCATTAGACGAGATAAAAGTTATCTATCGAATGAGGCCATAGTTAACTTTTATTTCTATTGAAAAAAAATGTAAGTTTGAGTCATAACTCGGAAAATAAAGGTGATAAATTTTATGAATATATTTTATTAATCAGTGTAAAACTATTTACAACATTGCAGCTTAGAGCGTTTACATCAACCGAGATATATTATTCTCAAAAATTCATCCATTTAATTTTTTTTAATATCTATTTTCCCTTGACTTTTTTCAAAATTTTAAAGTGGATTTTTGCCCATATAATCGTTTTAATATCTTAAGGAGTTTAGTGATTAGTTTAATGTTTTAATATCTCCTATACTTTCCGATATCCTCATAGAAAACTCACCTGGTATATATTAAGTCAATTATAATCGATAATGATAGAAATTGAGAATTTTCAAAACAAGGTACATGTTATTTTATCCGTTAATTCCTGGAAGTACAAATATATGATATATTAAATTGAACAACTTGTTATTATAATTCCATGACTTCGTATGATATTTAACTTCTTCTTACCATAATATATTTTATTAATCAAATATAATCTGATAATCTATAACTATAACCTATTTCAAATACGCTGTGAACGCACATGTGTTAAATTAATGAAATTATAATAGCCGCAAAGCATTTATCAGCTATTAATATTCAAAATAAACAAATCGTAAATGCATCACACACAATTTCAATCTGGTGACCGCGTCATTTGTTTTATATCATTTATTTATTTATTTTTATTGATTTTAATAGAATCGATGATGATATACATTTTTCAGTCATATAAAATAATAAATATAAATAGAATATGAAACAATATAACTGTGTATAATAAAATTCTTATTTCTTACATATTTAAATCAATGTAAAGTTAATGCTTGTTGCGCTACACTCTTGATGGAAACAGATATTACTATTAGGTGGAGAATAACACTTGTTTTGTTCCATATTGTTTTTATTTTCAGTTGCCTTAGGCAACAAAACAAGTGTTATTCTCCACCTAATAAATCAATGTGTCTAATGACATAAAAAATTGTACTTCATACAAAATTATTATGCAGCTAGTATGATGTTGACAAACATATTTGTAAATTAGTTTATAAATTATTTTCTGAAATTCAGATTTAATTATGTACGCCGGCTTTATACAAGAATAAAAAATGATATTGCATAAATGTTTTATTCATAACATACTCTACTGCTTACATATTATATTCATTAAGATTCTAATTGACTAGATATTTAATTGCAATTGAATAAAAAAATGCAAATTCTAAAATATAGTAATTGATGTGATATTTTTAATTAATAATAAGTCTATACTATTTTATGCAATTAAATATACGTGAAATTACAAACTAAATTAGACTTTATTTTAAAATAAATATTTTCTTTAAGACACCTTATATTTAAAACGCTTTCTCAAACTTAATTTCTAAATTTGTATAATCTGCATACCTACTCGTTATGATCAGATTATAAAATAATTTTCTAAACAATTATATTGGGTCTAATGAGATCATAAAATGTGACCACACATTAATTTTGATATTTTTTTTTTCATTTCCGAAATTATTAGGTAGAATTATTATAGTATAGAACGAGTTGAATAACAACATTTTAATGGAGATTCCGTAAGCAAACTATGCAAACTATATATTTCCGAAAGTCGTTCTTGACCTGTAATAATTATTTAGAAATTTTTATAAGGATGTCCAATATACATAAAAACAAAAATACTTAGTAATTCTCCACAGAATCCACATAATAAAGAAATGCTCCCAAGTTTGCCACAAATTAGTCAAAAATGATTTGTTTATTAAATAATAATGAATTTAATGCATTTCCTAATATACATTTCTTTTTTTCAGAAAGAGCCAATATAATGCTTGGAAGTAAGTATTTAAAACATTTTTCCAATATAATTTCTATTTTGATGAATTTCTATAAAGACTTATTTATTAATATTATTCATATTAAATAAATTCCTTTGAAATTTTCAGTATAATATAAAATATTTCAATTTTTGGAGATTCTAAAAATACATTTTCTTTCAATAATATGGTATACATCTCGTATAAAGTCGTTTTAGATCTGGTTGTGTAATGAGTATAATTCTAAGAATTTTTAAATGTAAAATCTAGATATGTATTTTGAAAAACCATTACTAGATATCGCGCCGACTGTAGTCGGAGGGGTCCTCGGTTCGAATCCGAGCTCGGACATGGATGTTGAGTCTGTCCAATTATACCGTATAATAATATATTTAATTGGTTGTAGACATGTCTCTTATGCCAGGCCCAAATGGCCAAATTAATTTTAAAAAAGCCATTACTAGAAGAATAAAGTAACAGATCATGTCGTAATTTCATTGCTAAATCTAAAACCTGCGCCTCATGAGTTTATCTTTTTACATAGTTAAAAAAAAACGTAACAAGAAATGTAGAAATAATACGTGCTATTATTTACAATTTATTTAATTTACCTAAAACCTTCTTTTGAGATTTGGTTACATATAATCTACATATATAATCTAATTTTTCAAAATCAAAATTTACCTAAAACACAATTCAGGGTTAATGGATTTATATCTTGCCAAACAGCAACATTATTCAATAATGATCGCCACGATATATTTCAGCATTGAGCGAAAAATATATAAAAGATATAGAAAATATCCTCTGAAATTCTTTTTGCGATGAATCATAACCGGTTTAGAATAGTTTTTAATTTTAATCTTAGTACAAAAAAATAAAAATATAATATATAATGTGCAAACTAAATATACGATATAGCATCAAAATAATTTTAGATTAACGAAGCGAAACAATTATGTGTTTCGGTTAGTTTAAAGCTAAACCCAAATACCTGTATTTATAATTATGGATACAAATTGTATATCGACAATTTTATTATTTTATAATTTAAATTTTGTGTATTTTAAAATTAAAATAAAGCTCATTTTCTACAAAAATATATTATAATATTTTTTATTTGCTTTATTAATTCTTAATAATGATTTTTTGAATGTAAATAATTTTATATATCATGTTTATAATGGAAGGTGAAACATTAAAAATATAAATGTTATATAAACATTAGTTGAACTCTAGAGGTACTATTATGTGAAATCAGAATGGTCTTTAAATTATCTTGTTTCTATCCAATGTTTTGAAAACTTTAGTTAAAGTAATTGCAAACAGAAGGAACTACAGGAAAATACCGCCCTGTTGAATCTATATGTTTCTTTTTATTTTTATGAGCATAATTTCCTTTTGTAGTAAATAAATGTATGTTTTGTCTAATAATAATAACGCACATTTCTTTAAGATGACGTGTACGTACAACGTTAATCTAGTGTATATTGTTATTCCAGAATATCTTCCATTGACCAGTAAGCAGTCTCGTTTATTGAGGCAATTTTGTGCAAAAGTCTTTGTCATAGTTTTTCAAAATTGAACATCTATTCGATGAACTAAATTTTCACTTAACCCGTTTTTATGTTAATTAAAAGGTTAATTAAACCATATGTTTAATGAAACTTCTAATTAAACATGTCTATCCAAATTATCTTCATATGATTAATACATATGCTTTATATACTATTCATCTCTTAAATTCATAAATACTGTCAAAATTCCCTTCTAAAAAGGTGGCGAAATAACCGTTATGAAGTAGAAGATTCCGGACGTTAAAGACCTGCCTTCCAAGATGACTACCAGAAATGTTTGACAGGAGAGAACTTATTAAAATATGAACTCAGATCGTGTTTCTTATAGTGTATCTCGTAACATTAGTATTATAAAGAAAAATAGGCAAGGTTTTAATTGAAGTCCAGAGAATTTATATTGTAGAACCTTAATGGTCCTTTAAATAGTCTTATTCCTATCCAATATCTTAAAAAAATAGTTCTAGTAATTGGAAATAAAGAGAACTGCAGATAAAAATTGTGCTGATGAATCTATATTCATTTCGTAGGGAATGCTTCCTTCTATAATAAATGAATCCATGAATTGACTCATAACAATGCAAACAGTTCTTTAAGTACTGATTTTTTTTTTTAAATCTGTCATGTTGACATTAATCAAATATTTACACAAATTTTACAAATTTTAAGTAAAATGCTTAATATATTAAGTATAAATTAAAATAAATATCTACAGTTGTAGAAAGAATTCGAAGAAATTTTGGAATATATGGAACATTCCATCAGGGTCTGACTGGAAGAACATTCTGAAGAATGAAGTCCGCCTGCGATTCCTGTGCTCAAAATTTATTGTATATTTTATGTATGTGTCTATTAATGTATTTTGTTAACAGGTAATCCAAAGAATCATAATAAATAATAAATAAATATTTGTAGATTTTTTTTTTAAATGTATTTAAAAATACTTATTACAAAAGTTGAAAGAAAAATAAATATATCAAACATTCAAAAGATGCAAATTTATTTCCTTTTACCTGTTAATAATGCATATATAACGGATTTGACTTGTTGCTATATGAATTAATATGTAAAAGTAATACATTTTATTTAGAGAGCACACTAGCAATTGGTCCTGGTTATCAATGCCTCCCATACCTCTATTATTTTCGACTACGCATGATGGTTTGTTAATTTTGTCAAAATTGTCACCTTTCGTTATATTAACTAAATCAATTTTTGAACGTCTTATGCTAAGCATACATCTTTCTTATCTTTTCATCTTAGTGCTGAAAACCGTGAGATGATAACATTTTGTCCTCTCATTGTTGTTAGTTTAAGGGAAGGAATCTCTTTTGGCATGTATTTTCTGTTATTTTGCGCAGTTCCGAAAATATGTGAATCTAGTTTTAGTAATTTTAAATATAATTGTGGAGCAAATGTCATTTGTCCAATATTGTGGGTAGCCTTCTCTTCTTCTTCTAGGACAACACTCTTAGACGCTGGTATATCAATTCCCGGTGTTTTACCTGCGCCAACTTATATTTAAAACAAATGCGTTTCAATGGATTACACTGAATATAATTAAAAAGATTAAAACATTCTTTGAATTTCATGAGAGATTCATCTAGTGGTACTGTGCTCTCTGAAGTCTAAATTTTCGAATGTATTATTCAGATAATCAACTAGATTTCTGATCTTCCTAATTATATCATTTTTATCCCATTTTTCGTTGTCTGTAAAATGAAGAAATCTTGAGATATCAAAAAATTTATCTCGTGATATAGTGACTCCAAAAATTGGTTTCTAATACTTCTTTTTGACCAATATGAACTCAATTTTGATTTATTTACTTGAGGCATAATAATACATAATGCAAAATATTCTTTCATTTTATTTTTATACATCTATTATACTTGACAAAAAGGAACAAAAATATTCTATTTCCATAATTTCATTAAAAAATTCTGACTCCATTATTTGTATAAAAATCGCAATCAGATTCCGAATCCGATTCTCTGAATGTAATTATTAAAGGGAGAATATTATCAAATGAAAGATTTCCCATTAATTTCGCCCAATCTTCCGAAAAAAGTTGTTCACAATGTCTATAAAAATTTTGCCACATTTCAGGAGTGCATTTCTAAATAGACTCAAGCCATAAATTCGCAACTCTGTCTTTGGACGATGGTCGCGAAGTTATATGCTTGGTATAATAAGTCTTACAAAACGCTCATGGTGTTTCAATTGGATCGTATTGACAATGGTGTGGGGGTAATCTCATGTCCATGTTTTCTAAATGTCTTATCTGTTATATATCGTCGATTACTAATAAAAAAAGACCTTTATTGGCATACAAATATTCACAAGTAATACCATAAGTGATGGCAATTTACTCGAATAAATTTTGTTTTTGCATGAAAGTTTGTTGCTTATCGATTTTAATGAGAGCAACTGTCACGAAAAAATTACGAGCCGCCAGGCGAGTGATTTTTTCTATCAGTTGCTCGAATAAAAATCGCGATTAAGCAACAAACTTGAATGCGCTAAAAACAAAATTTATTCCGATTTAATTATCATCACGAATGGTATTTGGAAAGACTATTCCACGACTTGAAACGAATATCGGTGAATGGTTCAATATTTATATTAAAATTTTTATGATATATCTCCTGCAGTATTTTGGACGAAAAATTCGACATTGATTAAATAACACCTCCCTTATAATCATTTGCATTTACCTTCTTTATATTATACGCCCAGTCATCATAATGGCGGCAAGAGTTTCCATTAAAGTTTTGCTAACAACTGGTAGTTTTTATCGGCGCAGATTTCTTCAAATCGTTTCCAAACACACGATCTCGTTTAAGTTTGATTTTTTGGTGCAGAACTTATCACCGTCGCATTTATTATGGATGATGAAGTGTTACCAAACCTTTTGATTTTATAACCTACTTGCAACTGACATACGTAGAAACAACGTTTTTCGCTTTTTTATCAAGGCTAATTCAATTCATTTGTCGGGAAATAGCTAACTTCAGGTTATTCAGGTGAATAAATAGCAACTTGGTGTTTATTCACTTATAAATTGACGTGATTGGCTAAAAAATATCACATGCCTCATTTTCATTGGCTACATACAATAGGAGTGGAATAGTCATATAAATATACTACTATACATTTTCTTGCTTTTACTCCCTTCTAACTTCTCTTTCCCACTTCAATCTCCTAAGAATATCTACCCCGGCCCTATTCTCTCTCATCCATTCATTCACATTTTTGTTGCTTCCCACCCATTCCTCACACACTCATCTGCAAAATGTCTCCACCTATCCTTTCCACTCCTACATAGCCCACATATAATATACTTTTTTCCCACCCAGCCCTTCCTTCATCTCTCGCCTCCACTTACATTTACCCATTCCGACGCAGGTTATCCATCACTAGTCACCAGTCTTTCCTTCTCTTATCCACACACTTTCATCTCATAACTCGCAACTCTCTTCATTGCCTCAATCTGTATACTCATTCTATTGGTTTTCTGAAACAGTATGTACCATGGTGTCGACTTTTCAACCCCCAACATATGTTTCAGGAACCACAACTGATCTCTCTCTAAGCATTTATAGTCACTTGTCTTACTAATAATTTTGAAAGGTTTGATCAAATTCCATAGTTGCTTTTTCGAAAAGTTATCCCTGATTTCTATGCTGTGCTTAATCAGCTATTTCTACATTAGACTTTTTAGATGAAAGTGTGGGTGGCTTGTCCATATACACCGAATGATAGGGCGCATTATCAAAAATCACTACACATTTGTTGTCTAACCTTGTCAGAGCAGGAATAAGTTGATTAATTATCCAATTTTGAAATAATTTTCCATTCATTGTTTTATGATAAACCCTATCATTATTTTTTGAATTTAACAAGTGATTTATTGTTAAATTTAAAAAATAATGATAGGGTTTTTCAAAAAATCTAAATGACACGCTGCGTTTTAATTATGCGTGGATTACTTTTCAAAGCTGAATCGTGCACCCAACGACTAATTGACGAGCGATTTTGGTAAATCCACGTTTCGTCAAAATATACAAACATAACATTTTTACTGGAATTTTGAAATTGCAGAAATTTTCTGAAAAATGCAATTTTTTTGACCGTTTAACATTTTATACTTACATCCCATCGATTTCACAATTTTGTATAATTTTTTTCTCTCGCACTTAAATTCTAAATTTTCTCGCGAATTAGCCAAAAGATCATGTAACGTAAAACATTCATTTTTTGAGATATATTGCCAAATAAGTTGTAGATCTTTCCTAAATATGTGATTGGTAAAAATGTCGGTTTTGACTCTTTTATCAGAGGATGCGGTGCTTAAATTTTCGATTTTTTCCTGCTCTACATTTGCTCACCTTTATCTCACCTAGAATTCAACGTATGAATGAAACTTAACAACTTAATTCTAACTTACTAAAAATATGTTCTGCAATCTAATACAAATATCATCACGGCCGAAATTTGGCAGATCTTTTCTGTATTGAACATAACACTTTCTTATTGTTATTTCAATTTCAGCGCTAATCATTCTTAGCATTTTAAAGAAATTTATCAGAATTTTTTTACAAATAACGGACTTTATTAAACAACGCGATCTCGTTTTAAATGAACGTATGATGGTGGCGGGATATTTAGCAACGTGGTATGTATTTTGACAGGTTCACATGTCAGGCTCTTGAGTGACGGAAAATTGACGTTAAAAAATAAATCATGGCCACCCATTATGCAAAAAAATTGTGAATACTGTTTATGTTTTATTGTTATTTTATTCAAAACCAAATTTTTATACACCAATCCCGGTATTTCCGAGCTTTGACTTACAGAAACCAAGGCATAACCACTAAAACTGCTGCCAGCATTTATAAATCGATTCGCCGGCCCTTGTTAGACTATGGCTCAATCCTTCTTACCCAATGCCGCCCTTCCACCCAACATCATATCCAAGTGGCCAAAAGATCCGCACTCCGAACCCTTACCAAAATGAGACATCCAAATAACCCTCTTCATAACCCGTCCAATGACCTACTCTACGAATCCACGCAAATAATTCCTATTACCCATCGTACATTAGCCATCAGCACAAAATTTGCTAATAAACCTTCCAACCTAACCCTCCTTGACAAATACTGTATTCCCCGCAATTCCAACATCCCCTCAAAATTTAAATATCCCACAAATACTATTCATCAATTCATTAGATCGCATAATCCGGACAGTGAAATTCAACTAGCTTCAATTTTTATAATTTTTTTTATTTCTTTTAAGACAGGGCAGAAAGACCTACGGTCGATAGCCCAGACAGTGACGGACTAACATTAATCATAATGTATATATGTAGTTTTGTAAATAAGTTACTGTAATAAAGATGTTGTATATATATATATATATATATATATATATATATATATATATATATACACCAATAGAATAATATAACATTTAATATTTAGTTATCTTGTTTTTGATACGTCTTACAATAATGTTTGATCTTTGTTGTTTTGACAGCTGCAATTAAATTTTACTTCTCTTACGCTTGTAAATGTATCATAATAAAAATATTTAATATCACCTATAAGACTAATAAAAAACTGTGTAGAATTATGGAAAATTTCTCTTTAAATTATGTAGCAGCAGTCTCGGAGATCTCAATTTAATGTGTATTGTAACGGAAAATACGTGTTTCATTTTATGCTACTATAAAAGAGCAGGTAGTTATTATAATATATGGATATCTAACCCGGCTAGAATAATGCACCTTCAATTCATATCACGTTTTCATTCTAAAACATAATCAAGAAACACGCAAGTGAAATATTCCCGGTGGTATAATATGTGGAAAATAAATTTTGAGAAAATAAAAGTATTGATGAGAAACATAATTTTCACTGAGAAAATGTAATATTTATGAATATATGTTTATTATTTAATTAATAATTCTTATGATTTTGTTTTATTTACAATATTTTAGCCTGAAAGAAATGCAAGTTACAGCTGTAATGAAAATGTTGCTTTATATTTTATGGTCGTATAAATCCATTTTATTTAAATAATTATAAAGTAAATAGGCGTATTTGGTATAATCATCTAAAGCAGTACAGACTGGATAAGATAAACCACATTATTTGGTGCGCTACCAATTTGTAATATGAAATGGATATTGTTCAGTTATTAAAATACGTTTTTGTATCGAGTAAGGCTCCATTTATAATAACCCAAAGCTGCTAAATTATTTGTATTTTAGCGTTTCCAATAGTTTACTACACAAATGGCGGCAAATTTAAACTTAAATAAAAGGTTATTGGCAATTTTTTGTGCAAAGAATTTGAAGCGTTCCTAAATATGAATTAGTTTGGTTATTAATAAATTAAATATTAAATGGATTATGTAATGGATTTAGGGATTCCTATATTTATGGAAAATAATAACGGCGTAGTGATGAAAATGTCGGCAAATTATTTTGCGTATGTGACTAGCTGTTTCTGTTGATATGATTTGATTTTTATATGTGAGACTTCTGAAATGCCGATATCTTCTTTTGACACAGTTTTGGGTCAAATACGAGTATAAATCCCAAGTATTTGCAAAATGAAGATGGTAAAATTGGATGATTTTTCATGTTTATTTTGAACGGCGAACTGAGCATACAATGAAAATTTTGTCAGTAGCCTCTAGGAACATCTTGCTGATAAAGAAAATTACAGATATTTCTGATTCTATTTGATGGAAAGTTGTCAATCAAGTTAGAGATGAGATGAGAGAGGTTAAAGCTTTGAATTTAAGCAGAAAAGCACGATTCTAGAGTGAGTCAAATTTTTTAATGTCTAATAAGACCATAGCGATCAGGACGTGCTGTTTGGCACAATTATTTTTACATAATGATTCAGTACGACGTTAGACCGGTGTGTTTGTTTTGAAATTATCATACAATTTTACCAGTTTATTTCTATTAATTAATTGTTAGTTTACTTATATATAGTTCAGTGCAGAATATTACATCCAGTGAGTAGTTATACTTAAGTTACTTTTACATATTAATTTGTACTTTTAATAATATCTACTTCTAACCTCAAAATTTATATATTTTCCTAATCCATCTGTTCCACGTTCTCCTTGATCATCCGCGGCCTTCACGTGTGTTTATTATTAGTCACCGCGACAGGCCCCGCTGGTGTGAAGAATTTGTGTCCCTGTCTAGCTCCTTATCACTTTGTTTTTTATTCGCATCTATTTTATTTTTATTTGTATCCATTTCTCATATATATTTTAATTTTAATCCTTTATTACATCTGTAATAATGCCTGACTATATGTGTGTTGGAAAATGTGGACACGCCGTTGTGAATAAAACAACTTGTACAACGTGTAAAAAATATTGCCATCCAGGTTGTCGTGCCAATCATACTTGCGAAAATGAAAGTGAAAATATTCTCATTGAACTAACTAATGCGTTAAAGAACTACAGAAGTCAGTAAAAATTTTAACCGTGAAATGCGACGCATTAGCCGCTGATAACGTAGCTCTAAAAGCATTGTTGGACGATTTTGCAAAAATTAAATCTGATAACCTAGCTCTTCGTTCAGAACTGGATAAAATTAAACCAGTTGTCGATGCTCTTGAAACTAAACTCTCACTTGATAATGTTAAGGATCATACTTCAATCATTAATGAAATCCATGATAGGAAATCACGTGAAAAAAAATTAATATTGTATAATCTCCCAGAGATAAATACTGATAATAGTTCTGACAATGATTTCTCAAAAATTGGTCATATATTGAATACAATTGACAGTTCAATTGTAATGAAAAAATGTGTTCGGGTAGGGAAAAAGGGAATTCGTCCTCGCCCAGTTAAAATATGCCTTTTAAATAGTGATATGGCCAATTTAGTAATGAAAAATCGATCTAAGTTTGGAGAAGATTTACGTATTGTGCCTGATCGCACAGCAACGCGATGAACTTAACGCAGTAGTTAAGAAGCTGAAGGAACGGCAAGCTAGAGGTGAAAATGTTATCTTAAGATATTTTGATAACGTTCCAAAAAGTGTTAACAAAATCAGAGATAATAGAAAAAACTGAATTCTACCCAACAGGAGTCATCTCTTTTTATCCTCTATCAAAACGTACGTGGCTTAAACAGCAAAATAACAGAATTTTATAATAGTATATTATGCTGTGATTATGATATTTACTGTTTAACTGAAACGTGGCTACATAGTGATGTTCAAAATACCGAGTTATATCCATCCAACTACATTGTTTATAGATCTGATCGAACTTTAGGCAGGGGCGGCGGTGTTCTAATTGCAGTAAACAATAATGTCATATCTCAGGAAATTGCATTTGATATGTCTGGATTAGAATCTATTGAATTAAAGGCTATACAATTGATTGTCAACGGTACCAATGTCATATTAATCTGTATTTATATTAAACCTTCAACTTCAGTTGAATATTACACGATTTTATTTGAACGTATTGAACTTCAGTTTGCGAACAGAAATGTTATTATTACGGGTGATTTTAATATTCCCAATTACAAGGATGGACCAATATCACCAACACTAGAAGCATTTAATGCTTTTTTAGAGTACAATAATTATACTCAATATAACAATATCGTAAATACTCACAATCGTATTTTGGACTTTATTATTGGATCACCTGATTGTATTCAGAATCTTGTTAGATCTAACACCCCATTAGTGTCTGAAGATAGCCACCATCCCACTATTGAATTTTTTGTTAAGCTACAAACTAATACCTCTCGTTTAAAACCAAATCAAACGATATATAAATATAATTTTCGAAAAGCAAATTTTCCAGCTTTGTATAATGCGTTATGTGAAACTGATTGGTCGGATGTGTACAAATTTGATGATGTTGATATGGCATGTGAAGTTTTGTACAATATCTTTTATAACATATTTGATAAATATGTCCCATTGCACAAAAAGAAAGTGGCATTTGAGAGTGCGCCTTGGATTGACCACTCCATTAAAGCTAAATTAAAATCTAAACATAAAGCACGTAAACAATTCATTAGAACAGGAACAGTACAAGATCGCGAAATATATCATGAATACCGTAGAGTATGCAAACGAGAAATAGCTCAAGCGCATCTGGATTATGTTGCTCGCACTCAACAACAAATTTCTCATGAACCTAATTTAGTCTGGAACTATATAAACACCAAAAGAAGAACCTCACGGATTCCTGATTCGATGACTCATAATGAACAACTTTTAAATACAACAGAGGAGGTAGTGAATGGATTTGCAGGCCATTTTGTTAAATCATATTTGCCTCGCCATACAAGTGATACTGTGGAAAATGTCCAAACATGCTATCATTTCGGAAACTTCACTGTCGACACATTTGAAGTATTAAAGGAATTGAGAAAATTAAAACCCAAACTAACTATGGGAATAGATTTAATTCCGGCTATTATTTTGAAAGACTGTGCTCCTGTTTTAGTTGATCCTATAACACATATTTAAACTTATCTTAAAGACTGGAATATTTCCTAGTAAATGGAAAGAAGTAAGGATATGCCCAGTATTTAAAGCAGGAAATCGTAGTTGCGTTGAAAATTATCGACCTATATCCATACTTAGTAATTTATCTAAAGTTTTTGAATCAATCTTATATAAACACATTTATCAACAAGTGAGTCCATTTATGTCCCTTCAACAACATGGTTTTATGAAACGTAGATCAACGTCGACAAATTTGTTTCACATAACTCAGGATATAACTACTGCTATGGATAATAACAAACAGGTTGATGTTTTTTGTTGGGACATGTCAAAAGCTTTTTATACCCTTGATCATAATCAACTTATTTCAAAATTAATAAAATTTGGACTGAATAATAATATAGTTCAGGTGTTGACATCATATCTGCATAACCGAGGCCAAATTCAAGGCTGCAAATCCTATCGTTACGTTGCTTCCAGTGGTATACCTCAAGGTTCGAATTTGGGTCCACTTCTATTCCTTCTATACATGGATGATGTGTCTTCAATATTTAAGTGCAACGTTCTATTATATGCGGATAATATAAAACTTTACAGTGTTGTCGAGATTGTAAGTGACTGTGTTAAGCTTCAATCGGATATCGACAGATTTACTGTGTGGTGTGTATCTAACAAACTTTCATTAAATGTTAAAAAGTGTTCCGTTATATCATTTGGTAGGAAATCTAATTTATTTCTAAATTCATACAACTTAAATGATATTATATTAACAAGGCTTACAGAAACTAAAGACCTCGGAATCACTTTTGATCATAAGTTAACATTTAACATCGTGTGCTCGGTTTTATAATGCGTAATTGTAGATCTTTTACTGATATTCATGTATTAAGTATTTTGTTCAAAACATTCGTTTTAAGTAAAATGTCCTATAGTGCTATAATTTGGACGCCTATGTATATTAAATATATTAATATGCTAGAAAATGTGCAGAAAAAATTTCTTCGTTATTTATACTTTAAAAAATACCACGTATATCGTTTTGATATTCCTTATGCTGAATTATTGATTGAATTCGATTTTATTTCAATTGCTCAAAGACACATTTATATAAGTTTGTGTTTTTTATATAAAATAGTTCACTATAAAATCGATGATGAAAGAATTTTAGGCATGTTTAACTTCAGAATTCCACATTTACCAACAAGATTTTGTGAAAATTTTGCGTATAGTACACCTCGTGTTAATTATTACCTAAATTCACCAGTTGTACGTTTATCACGTCTATACAATAAGTACGTAAATGTATTGGACATATTTGCTTCGCCACTTTTTAAATTTAAGAGAGACCTAATGAACCATTTAAAATCTTTATGTTAATCTGTATTTATAACGGGTGTCCAACAATTATTGCAGTCTCGGGTGGCGTTGGAATCAAAAACGTAGGTCGATTCTTACATGTGCCAAATAAATGAACTGACATTTTAATTGTCAAACATAACCTATATTCGAATTACTTATTAAAGTTAACAACACTTTAAATGCACGTTTAGGTTATGTTTGACAATTAAAATGTCAGTTCATTTATTTGGCACATATAAGAATCGACCTACGTTTTTAATTCCAACGCCACCCGGGACTGCAATAATTGTTGGACACCCGTTATATCACATAGAATAGTCTTTTTTTTTGTAATATATAATAATAGTTTAGTATAAGTTTTTCTACACCGGTTATATATTGTTGTTTGTATTGTAAACCCTCTAATTGGACGTGACGTCTGTTGGGTTTGTGTAATATAAATAAATAAATAAATAAATAAATAAATAAATAAATAAATAAATAAATAAATAAATAAATAAATAAATAAATAAATAAATAAATAAATAAATAAATAAATAAATAAATAAATAAATAAATAAATAAATAAATAAATAAATAAATAAATAAATAAATAAATAAATAAATAAATAAATAAATAAATAAATAAATAAATAAATAAATAAATAAAGCACTAGCAGAAATTATATGTATATATTTATCAAACAAAATAAAAGCAGGTGTTAGTTTATTATTATTATATAAATGGTCATTTCCATTACTTAGTTATTAAAATATGTATGTTTTTTTTGTAGATTCAAAATGTCGGCGAGTAAAGAAGTCGCAAAAGATTATATTCAAAATAACTATTGTTTGTAGAAAGTTCATGCCTTGACCGGCCCTAAGTGTGTAAAGTGCAATACTGTGTACTATTCTTCATATCTTAATAAGAAGAAAAATATTGAAATACTGGAAATAAACTCTTGCAAAGTAGCTAAAATGCTATTTACCTTTACATATGTCGACCCAACCTCTGGTAATGATTATAAAATCATAATGGATATTAAAATCAAATATCTGAAGAAAATAATATCTACAAAAGATATTCTTATAAATAAATTAAGAGATAAAATAAATCTAATGAATAAAACTTTAAACCTGCTAGAAAAAACGTATGAAAAAACGATGTACAGAGTGTGGCCCACCATACAATAAATTATAAAGGACTAAAGTTGTATGTAGGCAAACAAACTAACAACATTATTAATTTAAAATTTTCTACCATTATTTACAAAAATCCACACTCTTCTGTTGCTGAAATTACATAACCTAAATATAATCTTTCCTTTTTTTTAGAAATTGACATTTCGAAGGATTTAATTTTAGAATTTTAGATTTACGTTTCGAAGTCTGTTTAATACTTTTACTAAATTTTGGTTATGTCGCTGTAAGTTATTGCCGAATACAATTAAGTCAATAAGATATACGAAACACGCATCGTAATTTCATCCTGACATTGTTATAGTATAACGCTCTAAAAAAACTAGAGCTGTTTTTACACCCTATTGGTAACCTTGTCATTTGAAATTGACCTTTCCTTGGAGTGAATGCTGTGAATTTTCTACTGTGTTGATCTAATTTGACTTGATAGTAACTTTGCGATAAGTCTAAATGAGAAAAATAAAACGTTCGTGATACTTTTGTTCATAAAGGAAAAACAATTCAGAAGATTAAAATAAAGAATATCATCAGAATGGGTTCCGTTACTACTTGGTTCTCTGAAAATAAGTTGCTCCTTAACAGTCAGTGTTTCCACTGATTCAAAATTACAAAAGCGTAGTAATCACCTAGCCAAAACTTTAGCTGTGAATATTTATTGCCTTATTATGGTCTTATTGAATCTCAACTAAGATACGGTTTTCTTGTTTGGGGTCATTTCTTAAGTAGGCACATAATATTTAGACTTCACTGTAGAGCTCTCCGTATTCTAGTGGGTGCAAGATATAGAGAATATTCCATTTATTTAGAAAAATAAAAATTCTTACACTGCCATCGCTTTATATTTTACAATGTGTATTATATGTTATGAAACACCCTGCAAAATATTCTAGTCATACCCATCATGAACATAATACCAGATATAGACGGAATATTCTCCAAAATAAAATGAGACTTAGTAAATCCCAAACTGGTACAAGTTATTTTGCAATCAGATGCTTCAACAAATTTCCTACCCATTTGAAAGAACTACCAATAGCAACATTTAAAGATAAAATTATTAAATTTTTGGTCGAAAATGTAATAATACACATTTTTATTGACAAACTTTATGCATGTTTACATTTAAATAATAAATAATGAATGATGACTTAGTGAGTTATTTCGTCAAAAGGCTATCGACCAGAGGTCTTTCTGCCTTGTTTTGTCCAGTCATATGGCATCAGTCATTAATGCGTAATGGGATGAAATGATGAAATGAAGTCAAATATAATGGAATTAGGATTTTTAAATTTAGGGTTTATACTAGGATTTCTGGAAAGACAATATAAGGATAATATGTGGAAGTTGAAAGGATTTTTGGAGAATTTTTCTAATAGGAATCGAAGGCGTTCTAGGATGGGGATAACTAAAGTAGTATCATAGAGGAGTTGGTTAGAAGGATTCTGTAGAGGATTAAGAGGATGGCGGAGTTTGGTTAGGATACGGAGGGATGCTCGCTCGCTTACTTCGATGTTGCGGGAGGTTGGGTTGGTGGGGTTGGGATAGAGGGCACAACCATAATCAAGTAATGGACGGTAGATCATCTTATATATTTTAACAGCTGTTTTTGTATTAATACCTCTGTTTTTATACGTTAAACTTCTAAAGCATTTTGCCCTAGAAGTAATTTTGCTTTTTATTATGGCTGTATGTTTTTTAAAACTGATTTTTTGATCTATGGTTATGCCCAGGTATTTTACGGAAACTGAGGGAGGGATCATAGTTTGGGAAATATGGATTTTGTAATGTGAGTTATTGGTGCGATGATAAGGAATTAGGAGTTGCGATTTATGAGGATTTATTTTAATGCGCCATTTTGCAAACCAGCAATGAAGGGAGTCAATTAGCTCTTGAAGGGATTGAAGGGCTTTTGGTAGTGTGGGAGCATGTGTAATTAGGGCAGTATCATCAGCGAATTGCAGGAGGTATTTTGATGGATTGAAGTAGAGAGGATCAGGGTTATAGATATCAACGCAAAAAATGTTATACAACAGAGGTGAGAGAGGAGAGCCTTGAGGGAGTCCTTGCTCAGGAGTAAAGGAAGAAGAGAAAGAATTGTAGATTTTGACTTTAAGGGATCTATTAGAGAGGAATTTTTTAATAATAAAAATGATATGGGGATGGATATTTAAGAGGTGACACTTGTAAAGTAAGCCTTAATGCCAGACAGAGTCGAAGGCTTTCTGGACATCTAAAAATAGAGCTGCTGAAGCTTTGCCTTCAAGGTCAGATGTTTGAAAATTTGATATAAGGATAGTGAGTGGGAGGGAGGTTGATCGATGTGGAAGAAAGCCAAATTGATATATGGGGATCTGGTTGGAAATTAGGGAGAGGATTTTGTTTTTAAGGATCGAAAATGTATTTTATTGTATTCATGATTTTTTCTTATTTTTATATTTAATGTATATTGTTATGTTTTGCAAGAGTAGTTTTTACATATTTACACTGAATTTTAACATATCTAGGCTTTGGTTTTATATTTAATTAATTGCTCACTTAACCCGCGGTGAAACATTTTTAAAATATCTTGATTAAACCATATGTTTTTAATTTCTAATCAAGATACTTTGGTTTTAATCTGTAATTTTATAATTACATAGTTTTTAATTGTTTTAATAATTTATCACATTTATATTCTTATTTTTTTAAATTATTTATTTAAGAAATTTTAATTATACAACAAGGCAATTGCGCCTTGGCATTTTCTATTTCTGTTAGTTTTAAGATAGTTATAAATATTACTATTGTTATGTAGGCTTATGTTTTGAGGAGTGTAAAAGTTTTAGTTTCAAACACAAATAAATATATATTTACATTTACAATTTATATTTGAAAAATCTTTAAAAAGGTTAGTTATATTTAAAAAAATGCATTGCATTTTTATTTACAATAATTAAATAAATTGACAATCGAATAATAATAATGAATCGAAAAAATATTATTTACAATATTGATATCGCATTTAAATCTTACTCTTAACAACTTCAATTAAAATATTTATATGTTTATAACTGGGTGAATAAATACTTCCTATAATGGCGACCGATGCACACGGTTGTGATTTTGCAAGTGCGAAAGCCAACGCGAAAAGTGCAGAAAATAATAAAAAGTATTGTATTTGCGGATCAGTGGCAAAGTCAGGAACACCGTCCGTAACATGAGGAAAACTTTACCATACAAGTTGTATGCACAAAGTGAAAATATGCTGTGGTGCTAACCTTATCACTAACATGGCGATAGACCAGTTCGAAGAGAACTTAAACTTCGAAATTGAAGCCTACGTACATTTAAAAGATTTGGTAAGTGAGTTAAAGTTAAATAACTCTCTTCTTATAAAACAAAATACGCTGGCTGGAAGAAGAAAATAAAATACTGCGCAAGGAGGTTATAGCTTTCCCTCCAATTAATGTAAACAACAACGAAGCTAGCAACAGTATTAATACCAACTGCGATCCCATATTGTCGCATAAGAAATCAACACCAAGACGTCGGTCGGTCAATAAAACAGCCAAATTACATCGGGAGGAAATAACGCCACGGATACAGCGATCAGCAAACAGACGACAACAAAACCCGCACATAAAATCGAAAATAAATGGATTACCGTAGAACCAAAAAAGAAAAAATAAGGAGATATGCGAATTGGAAACAAAAGGTGTAAATAAATCGTTTAAACTAAGAACCGATTTTAAGCACTCGATGTCAGCGGATACTTGACCTGAACGTGTAAGGGTAAGAAAATTTAATTTTCCAAAAATCGCTGATGGAAGAAATTTTACCTACGGATCGGCAGCAAATCCCAGCAATACCACTACTTACATGCATTTTTTAAAATAAATATACAATGTATTTGCAATATAGTATATGAATTTGAGACATTTATGGTTGCATATAGGTATTTATTCAATGTTATGTGTATGTGAACACTGGTCCACTGTTTCAAATCATTTGAAATATCTACTTTTAAAATTAATAATTATGCACTTGCATCCAACTTCACAAGATATGAATATATGCATATAGGTGTGATGCAAAAAATAGTACACAGTTTCCAGAAATTAAGAGTATAAATATTTCCTCAATTGAGAAAAATTGCGAAATATCTGCATCATACCTTCCATTGCATGATGTTATTATCATCAATATCTATAGATCCTCAAATGATGATTTTAATATTTTTATCTACGATCGTACAGAAAGTAGACGCTTTTTGCATAATTTTTCATTGTAAAAGTGGCTTTTTAAAGCACTAGTGCTTTTTTACGTTTTTATTGCACGGTAATGTCAAACTGTTTTTATTGCACAGAAATGTCAAATTTGACAAATATATTATAGCACAAATTTTCGACGAAAAACTTAATTTTTTATTAATTGATACAATTAATTAATAAACTATAAATAAAATATATAATACAAACCAAATGGCAGATTTAAGAACTCTGAAGATTTCATTTAATGCAAGTCGAAGCGATTACAATAAAGCGAACATTTTTCCCATAAATATTAATGGCGGTCGACATTTGTGCAACCTGTTTACTGGTTGCTAAGTAACGCTTTCATTAGTGCACTGCGGGTAAAATATGTTTTCATTAATTGAATTATTGAAATGACATTAAAATATTACTCATAAGAATATATTCTTTGAAATCCTGAATGAATAGTTGCTTGGACAACGTTTTTACAAACATGCAGGTAGAAGTAAATATTTCTCCAATTTCGGCCTTTCTGACCATATCGGTAAGGAAAATTACAGAGATACTATGTCCCGCATGATAATTATAGAAGAAGGTAAATTTGAGCAATATCATCTATTACTAAACTCTGGCTTTTCATTCATAAATAATTATCAATGCGTGAATTTAGCTTCCCAATCATTTATGGAAATCCTAGAACAATCTTTCTTGAAATGTTTTCATAAAAAAAGTGTACATATAACAATAGGAAGCGAGGCAATCGAAGAAGAAGAATTATATATACATACATCTCTATTTGGACAAACATAATACATAACAATAATAACAATCAATATGAAACAGATATATACAGTCCGTCTGGGCTATAGACCTGCGGTCTTTCTGCCCAGTAAGAAGAATTATTTATAAACAAAATTAAAGATACAAATGAACATACTAAGGAAAACTTACAACAGAGAATTCTACCACCAACAATACAAACATTTGAAATCATTATACGAACAAATTATCATCAATGCAAAAAAGCACACTATAATAAAAGATTATTAAACTCTGGAAACATAAATAAAGAAACCTGGATCATAATAAACGAAAATTTCAATAGAAAACCAAAACACGAAATTTCACGTATTGTTGAAAACTCTGAGATTATTACCGACAAGGAAAAAATAGCTACAAAATTTAATGATACTTTTAAAAATTCCGTAACAGCTCTCAACTGAAATTATGCTAATACCGAAAAGCCAAACTGGAACTCGACGACAAATGGATCGCTATTCTTGAAGCCTACCGATAAATTCGAAATCGAGAAAATAATTACCATCACATGTAGAAAGAATTCAGCCAAAGAAGACAATATCCCAGGCTCAATCATCACAAGTGTAAAAGCATCTATTGCCCCAAACTAGCTGATCTCGTAAGATATTGTTTTTAAGAAGGCACATATCCTAACAGTTTAAAGTTGTCATAAGTAGTCCCCATTTTCAAAAACAAAGGTAGTACGGACAACATAAATAACTATAGACCTAGCTCTTCAAAACCACATTTCCAAAATAATAGAATTTTGCTAAACACTAGACTTGACCATTTTCCTGATAACAATAATCTACTTGCACAATACCAGTTTGGTTTTCGGTCTAACAAATCCATCGACAAAGTTATACTCACTGCAACGGAAAAGATCCATACGGCCATTACGAATAAAAACGTTATACTCAGGCTATTCGTCGATTTCAGCAAAGAGTTCGACACCATCGACTGTCAACTACTACTCGAAAAAAATGAACAATTTGGGTATTCGAGGGGTAGCCAACTCGTTTCTAAAATCCTATCTCGAACAAAGATACCAACAGGTGAAGGTCCGAATATATTAACGATCTGGGGGACAAAATTGCCAGTATTGCTGTACCAGTATTGTATGCAGTCGATGTTAGTGCTATCACCGCTGAAACCGAATACGAAGCAATAAATAAAACCCAAAAATGCCTTATCATAATATCTTTCTGGGCTTCAGAAAACAAGCTGGTTATAAATAAGGGTAAAACAGTTTTTATGCAATTTTGTCCCAAAAATAAAACTTTTATTTTCTCACCTCTGATGAAGTTACACGGGAAAAGTATAACACATACTAATAATATCAAGGCCTCCACATCGACAACAAGCTAACCTGAAATCACACCAATTATGTGCTAACAAGATGTAGTAGTAAGCTATATTTCATAAAAAGTATCAGACATCTAGTGGCTCCTCACGTCTTAAAAGCTATATATTTCTCCTTAGTCCAGTCAACACTGAATTACGGAATATTATTCTGAGGACCATCATACGCGGAGGTTTTTACCATTCAAAAGAAAATAATAAGAGCGATGTGTAATAAACCTATACATACGCCATGTAAACCGTTATTTCAAGAATTGAAACTGTTAACACTTCCAAGTCCGTACATTTTCTATCTTATTATGTATATATACGACACAAAATTGAACAAGATAACAAGAGCAGATTGCCACGGCTACAATGTCTGCAATAAACAAGATTTAAGCGCACCCGAAATCAGACTGGATATAAACAAAGAAAATCCCTCTTATATTGGCATAAAATGTTACAACAGAGCAATGTGCTACGAAAAACTAAAACACGTAAAAACACGGAGGACCTTCAAATAGGAACTAAAACAAATACTAATTAAAACATGTTTTTATTCCGTGATAAACACTTAACTCGCGCACTTACTATGTTTTAACCACTAAAAAGTAAGGTGGTTAAAATATAGTAAGTGCGTTAGTTAAGTGTTTATCATGAATAGAACCAAATGAATTCAACGTTTGTTTACTACAATATCTGATTTGTGTCTAATATACCAAAATCAGATACTGATCCTTTGAGTTTCATGAATGGAGGTGCCTCATATGATTCTTATTTTTCTTTTAGCGAAGTAACTGTGGTTGAAGTTAGAGAGGCCATCATGTCCTTGAAATCATCAAATACCCGTGATTTACATGAAATGACAAGCAGGTCTATTCACTATATATAAGACACAATTATAATACCCCTAGCTAAATTAATTAATACATGTATTTAATGAAAATGATGGTAGCGACCGTTACTATGTGGTAGTTTATTTTAAAAAAGGTAAATTGAAATAATTTTTAAGTTTTTATACCACTATTTATTGTATCATATACACAAACAAAGTTTACAATATATTATCAATTTTGACACAACTATAGTTTCTACCTTTGCAGGTCATTATCAAGTGTTGAATGAAGAAGAATTTATAGGTGATATATGAGGTTTATTAAAAATTCATAACCTATAAATTGTCATCACCCTGTAGTCTTTTTCATGCAACACTTGATAATGACCTGCAAAGGTCGAAACTATAGTTGTGTCAAAATTGATAATATATTGTAAACTTTGTTTGTGTATATTATAATAATAATAATTATTATTATTATTATACAATAAATAGTGGTATAAACACTTAAAATGTATTTTCATTTACCTTTTTTAATACATGTATTTGAAATAATGCATTTCCCGAATGTCTTAAAGTAATGACGATTGCTACTTATTCCTGCATATAAGAATAACTTTCGTCCTATATCTCTTCTACCAATAATCTCAAAAATTTATGAGAGATTGTTATTTAATCAAATATTATTCTTTTTAGATGACAACCTTATATTAAGCGATAACCAATTTGGCTTTCGCAGAGGACGCTCAACTGCGGAGGCAGTTCGTGGTTTTGTTGAGAAAATTATCAGCGGTTTTGAAGCGACTGTGTTCCGCATGACATTCTCCTACGAAAATTGCACTTCTATAATTGCAGCCTACAAAGTTATCGCTTGATAAATTCCTATCTTCAAAATAAAACCCAACAAGTAATATTTAAAAATCGGCTGTCTGATTTTGAAACCATATCTTGTGGTTTGCCCCAAGAGTCTATCCTAGGACCCTTACTCTTTTTAATATATGTATATGATCTATCAACCCACATTTAAAATGGCAAAATTATGATATATGGAGACGATACAACATCTATAAATTAGTGGGGAAATCATCAAACAGCATTACAACATAGGGAATGCGTAAATGCGATGTCTTAATTTATTCACCTCCAACAAACATCCCTTGAACACAAAAAAAAGCCTGACATTTTGATAATCAAAAAAATGGTTCTCATAAGTTTCTCGGGCTTACTTTGGACACTAAGTTAACCTGGAAAAGCATGAAAAGGAATTGGTTCAAAAACTCAGTCCCATAACATTTTTACTCAGGAATTTAAATAGTTCCTTGACTCAATGTGCTGTTATTGCTTTCCATGCTCTTTTCCAATCGCACCTTAGCTACTGTATTCTGATATGGGGTCATTCCAGTATGGCGTGGCTAGATATTTAGATTGCAACGTCGAGCTTTTCGAATACTCGCATGTATAGGATATAGAGATCAATGCCAAGAACATTTAAAAACATTGAAAATTCTAACTTTACCGAGCCTGTATATTTAAGAGTGTCTAATGCATGTTCGTAAAAACATTGATTTATAACTAACATATGACCAGATGCACCACTTTGTTAATAGAAATCGTGAGTTAATTTATCCTGAACACGTACGACTCTTAAGATGTAGGAATATTGTTAACTTTTACGGTCCCAAATTGTTTAACGCTCTACCACAGGTCGTTAAAATTCTTCCCCTCAGAAAATTTAAATTCATGCTGAAATCTTATTTAATATATAAAGCATCTTTCAGCATCGATGATTGTTTCTCTAATAAATTTTGTGATTTTAATGTGTAACAAAATTCTACTTTTAATTTGTTTAGGTATTAGTCAACATAATAATATTGATATTTAACGCTACTAAAAACAATGCTAATAAATATATGGGCCTTGAGAATAAATAACATACCTATTATGTGCAATATAAACATGGTAATTTACGCTAAATAACTATACTACATTAATTAAATATTACAATTTATCACTATTTAGTTTAATATTATAATTTATTATAGTAAACACACTTGTTTATTATTGATAATTTAATAATGGAATATTTAGGATACGTTAAATATTTACCGTAAACACTATATGCAGTATTTCCATTATAATGTTAATGCCAAATTAAATAACAAAATCCAACGCAAACATTGTACATTACCGAATACTCTATTCTAATTATTGCTGAGTGTTATATAAATTATTTGTTGTTCAGAATCTGACACAATAATTTCATGTATAATTTTATGTTTTCTAAGAGATTGTTAATATTGTTAATATGAGACTTCAAATATTAAGCATTTATAATGTTCAAAAGACATCATTTATAATAATTGATAATTTACTTATTACTAATGTTTATTTTTCCTATCAAACATAACTCGGTATAAAGTCGGTATAAGTTTTCGATTTTTCACTTCTAGAAATGTAAAAAAATAATCATCAAGGAATAATAAAAATAAAAAAACTAACAATCAATATGGAAAACTGTTTAAACTTTAAAAAAATGGTCGTTCTCGTCCAAAATATTGACTTGTATATTATAAACCATAACATTAATGGATTTTTTTGATTAATTAATGACATTTTAAATTTAATATTTACTATAACAATGTGTTAATATAATAACTAAAACCAAACTAAATTTTTGCAAAAAAACTCAATAAATATGACATAATAATCAAAATGAATAATATTTAAAAAACGGTGTAACTTCAGGTTCTATATAAGCAAGTAAGGAATTATATACATCTAAACTCAATGGTATTAATTATTTATGGCAATTAGATATAAACATTAAATTTAATACAAGGTCATGTCAAATATTAACATCGAAATTACTATTACTAATTTAAACGTATATAGCATGGACCGAGTTAAATATTGAATCCATGGTATTATGTATGTATACATAGCCATGATGCGATTTCCCCTAACTCTGGGGTCACTGTATTTTAATCAACGTTAACATGTGTGGTCAGATGTGTCTCGTAAATAACGTAAAGCAGGACGCATTCTGTTTATAAAAATATCCTGAAATATCAAATAAGTTATTTTATTATAAACTTCTATAAAGTAACTGTTTCAATTTAAGTCTTAATTATTGTTAAATTAATAATTATATAATATATAATAAATTTACTAAGAGGTGGATATTAAAATATAATCCACTTAAAAAATATATATATATTTGGATCAAAGGAAACATACAGGTTTAGATTAATTTAGACTGATACAGCTGTCGCCAAAATATTTTTTTATTTTTCTTTGAAGTAAATTCATTAGAAACAAATATGACATATATTGATTTATATTGTGAAGCGCTGTTTAATTTACTCACAAATGGAGAGTGATAATTTATAATTGTTTAAATAATTTTTTATTAATGACGTAGATGTCCAAACTAGTCAGAAAAAATAAATAATAAAATAAACCAATTCTGTTATTTATATATTACAAAATTTTTCACTACGAGAACCTAATTCAAGAAATATTTAAGTATATTTATTCGAATTTAAAAAATTAGCTTAGATTTTTATCTCTCAATCAGGATATTTCATATTTAATAAACATTAACTTGTTCCGGGAAATGTCGTTTACATAAATAAAGAAATACAAATATTCCAGTTATATGGAAAGGGCCTCGTTGAAAATAACGAGCAATTCACTTTGGGTGCACCACCTCCTCATCTATAATACAGTAGAAGCTAATAGACATTATCATTTCACTCACCACCAATCCGATGATGCCGACATTACTGAACATAAAAGCGATGAAGTTCCTTATGCAGTCCTTGATTTTCTTGGATAACGGTTTCTCGGCCCTCCTTCGTCTCCTCAGAGACCTCTGCCTTTCCATTTCGATGGCCCAACTAAGCCATCACGTTCCGCAGTCCTTCCCTTTTATTAAATTTGTAACGGTACCGTCTCGTTTGTCTTTTCATTGCTTGAATAATTATACGACCAGCATTTACCTGTATCCTGTAATAAGAGTCATATTTAAGTAACATTATTTAATTTACCTTAAAATTAATTAGCACATATTTGTGTATATTCATATGTATTTATTTTTGGAAAGAAAGCTAAAGATTAATAAACATAAACATATACATAAACATTATACAATAGTTATTATATTTATAAGATATAAATCGTGATTTTTCTTTTTCGTTTTTGTATGAATATGCTTATTATATAAGATTCTTAATAAAATAAGTTTAAAGTAACTTTAGATAGGATATGCTATGACCTTTTAATTATCGACTTACTAAAGTTGTTTTCTGCAAAAATATGATAAATCATAAAAGGTATTTTACAAAAAAGTTTTCTTTCATGAGATTTCGTTATACGTATTTATATAAGTGGTACGGTAATATTCCTATAACTAGACCCAAGTGTGGAAATTGTAGGGCGCGAATGCATGCTGCAAATATGTAATAATTGTAGTGCAAGTGAATAAAGACACAATTATGTTGCTCAGAACCACAGCACGCTAACGATGGACCGGAGGACGACAATGGAGGCGAGCTCGAGTTTAATAGTGGAGAGACTCTCGTAGAAAATACTGTGGAAGTAGAAATAAAATATCTAAAATACCTGCTGCAATCAAAAGATCAAATCATAAACAACTTAACTAGCAACGTAACTTTTCTACAAGAACAAGTAAGAACGCTAAACCAGATATTGATAATGCAGTGCTCTCCATCGGTGTGTAAATCAGCACCACAAGAGGACACTGTAAACACAATTCAAAAAAAAATACAAATTCGAAGACGAGCAGCTAGATAAGTACGCGCGGAGGCAGCTATAAAAAAACGAATTCCAAGGAATCTACAATAAAGTCTACAAATTCTAAACAGCAAACATCAATGAATTAAGTCAGGTCAACGAAAGGAGACATACATAAACAAACAAATCAGGGAATGCCGAACCAAAAACAAAATCTAAAATACAATGATGGAAGACAAGGATGAGCTGGTAAATAAACCATAATAGAAAAATGATTACATATTGGAAAATACAAACAGGACTACTCTCAACACAAGCTTAGATTATTTCTTGAAGAAAAATTCGTGGAACTGCATCCTACACTTAAAACCTTAAAACGTAAACACAACGAAATCGTTGAAACATATAAGTGTTTCAACTTAGAATTCTTGAAGAAACAAGCGATATACTTGCAAATCCAGAGTAATGGCTAGCGGGAAATATATATTTCAAGGGAAACTCGAAATTCATCGAAATTACTAAATGATGTATTTAAATAATTTTATCGAATAAACAAAATAAATGAACCCACTAACCCTACATGGTTAAAAATATTCCAGAAAAATTGTGGTCGTATACAAATAGTAACCTACATCTTTCTAATCATCATGCTCAAATAATACGAGTCAATCTGGAGGCTGAACGTGATGTGTTTCTGGTGTTAAAGAAACACTTCCAAAAAAGAGAACATTAGATCAATGAATCAATGTATTTTATGCAGACAAGAAATATTGGCACAGGATTTGATTCATTTTTCGATGAATTTCTGCATTATTTTAATATATCATGCCTTGTAAAAAGAAACATAATCAAATTATCCGCAAAAATTGGATAAATAGAGATAAAAAAAGTTGCAACAAGAAACTTGATATAACTTACCGACTGATGATGGAAGCGAACAAACGAAAACAACTTCACGAAAACCTAGCTGAGGAAACAAAACAAATTCACTTCAGCCAACAAATGTATAATCTTCCAAATAAACAGAAACAAGCTTGGTATTTAGTGAGAGAAGAATTACACGGAGAGAATTAACGTGAATCTATAAAAGTTACAAATAATCTCGACCAAACAATGATGCAAGAAGAATTGTTAATACATTCGCTAAATATTTCTCGCTTATCACAAAACTGTATAACATCGAAGAATATGGCACAATCAATTTAGAGGGTCCGTCAGACAAATGGAAAGACTTGAGGTGGTTTTAGCAGCTCGTGGTGAAATAGTCAAAACTTCGGATTACGATCTGTTATAGCCTGCATGGTCTGCCATTTAGTTTATAATGAATTGTTAGATTTTTGAACATCGAGGCTACGCAGTTAAAGCGTATTATCAAAATGGCGAGATTGTAGTGCAAACGCTCGTTTACTTCATGAAACACCTTTTCATGGTGTTGGGATACCGGGCAATGGAATTATAGGTTCTTATTTTTTCAAGGACGAGGACTAAAATGCAAGACAAGGCAACAAGCCACACTTTTCGAATCTCAATGAATGTTGGTTCCCGGGGCGTGTAATTTCTCTATTGACTGCTACGTATTCCATTTAACAGTCTGCGACTTTTTTTCATAGGGATAGCTGAAGACACAAGTGTTCCAAATTGATCCGCCCGGGAAAATCTCAGCGACGAGATTGCAGCACTGTTACCTGTTAATGTGCTGAGAAGGGCCATGTAAAACTCTCGACTCCAAGAATGTGTAAATGTCAACGGAGGACATTTGGAAATATATTTTTTCATATTCTAAAACGAATGGTTACTTTTGTATTTTCCATTAATATTTTAGAAATTGTTGAAAAAAATAAGTCTTTCATAATAAAATTATTGACGAAATCTCCCCATGTCATTGGCGGACCCTGTATTTGCTACCCGTCACGGAGAGCGAAACACAACGTGCTAATTAATTTGAGAATCAATACAGGACAGGATGAAATTTCTGCTAAAATACCAAACTCTGGCAATCACCATAGGACTATTTCCTAAAAAACTCCCAAAATTGCGCCAATTTCTAAAAAGAGGTTAAAGACTGCCAAAAAAATTACCGACCGGTAATGCTTTTTCAAAAGTGTTTCATAACATATTGGTACATAATATTTAAATCTACACAAACAAATTTCAAATAATTAATGAAGTTTAACAAGGATTCAGAAATAATCATTCAACGAAAACTGCGAGTATGAACCTAATGGAAACACTGACAAAAAATGTAGATACTGCCAAGTACATGGTGGCGTAATTCTATGACTTTTCTCGAGCATTTGATATTATCGAGGTGAAATTTGTGCGCGATAAACTGTCTTCGCTAGGCATTTAGGGAAACGCGCTAAGACTTACTGAGTCACACAAATGTAATTTAAACAAAAGGATTATACAAGGTTCAACTCTCTAAGTCCAATTTTGTCCGATTATCAACCATAAGTGATTATATAACTGACGGTTACTGATCGATTTTGCCGATGATACCGCAATCGTCTTAACAGCTAAAAAAGAACTAATTATTGAAATCAGTAATGCCAATAAGGAAATATCCGATTGGCGCAAAAAGAATACTATTATTTTAAATTCTGATAAAACATTCAAAGTTTAATTTTAAAACAGAAAGCGTCCTGAGAATCTTGTTGAAAATAACATAAATATAGTAAAAACCTTGGAAGCTATGTTGGCGGTAAGTGGTACAGCCAAATCGAGCATATAGGTTTTCTTGTAAAGGTGAGCATTCGCATTCCGTGTTGATAGTACTATATAGATCCGATTGTATCATCTATATAAATATTAAACAATAACGGACCCAAATTTGACCCTTGGTGTACACCACATGTGGATATGAAATAAGGTGATTTAAACCCGTTATAATGCACATAATTCTTACGACAGTCCAAGTAAGATGCTAAAAGTAAACAATATTAAGAGACAGTCCGAACGAATAAAGTTTATTGAGTAAAATTTCATGATTAATGGTATCGAATGCTCGTGAAAAGTCGGTATAAACAACGTCGACTTGTCCGCGCTTATAAATCGATTCACAAATATGTTGCGTGATAACTGTCAAATTAGTAACTGTGTGCCAGTACAGAATCCATGTTGTTGTGGAGACATATAAATTATCACATGACTATAAATGATTTGTTCAAAAACTTTTGAAAAGTTTGTGAGAATAGACACTGGTCTATAATATCCAATGTGGTTTTTGGCTCCTTTTTTAAATATTGGACTTATTACAGCCGTTCTCCATCTCTCGGGAAAAATCATATTTTTTAAAGACAAATTATAAATTATGAACAACGGCTTTGCAAGTACGTATTTGCAATCTTTAATAAAATAAACACGGAACGTCATCATGACCACATATTTGTGTTTTACAGAGCTGATTTATACTATTTTCTACCTGATTTTCTTGAATAATGG